>WBMZ01011248.1:0-16441 GCA_013400975.1 Atrichornis clamosus
AACACAAACCCACCACAGGAGGAAAGTTGGCTCCTGAACTGCATGTGTGAGCTCTCATGTGTTTGTATATTGAGATGACCTTTCTAGTACAAGGCATAGCTCTTTGCAATCCCTACAGTTATAAGCATGGCTTTGGTTTCTGGATCACTACAGGCTAGAGCCAAGCAAATAGAGGAATAGCTAACAAAAACACCTCCTAGTCCCTGTATCTATTTTTGTTTGTTTGTTTGCAAAAAGCAAAATCTGTGTCTCTCAAGCTCCTTCTATGAATTGGAATGATTGTCAGACATCTTCTTGTAGGAAAAATGGTTATGTCCTAAACCACAGTGAAGTTATCAGGAAACATTGTTGGCTTGGTTCTCCCAACTCTGCACACCTGTAAAGCCCATGTTAAGGCAGTGAGCTGCTCTACATCCAGTCTGTCTTCTGCCCTATCTCTGTCTCTTTCAATCATCTGCATTTGGGCCTTTCCCATGTGTTTCTCATCCAAGTCTTCAAAAAGCTCCCCACATCACACAGGATACCCAGACCCATTGCCCTCTTTTCTATCTCTTATGATATTCATGACTGTTCAATCTGGTGCTATAATGAGGTACACAGGAAATATTTTTATGTGGGACTGGTATCAATTTAGACTAATCTCAAACTACTGTGTAAAAAGTAATGATTATTACTGTCACTGATTGAAAGTCACCTAAATTCTTTACAGCAGAATGTGTCCAGCTGGACAAAAACGTCTGTGTGTATATATATTGTTCTTGTTGCTCTGAGCCAATTAAAACTTAGATGACCTGGGTTTCAAAAGATGCCTCTTCTTTTTAGTTCTTGAAGGATAAAAAATGGGCATGCTTCTTCCCTAGCTTTTGTCTTAATGAGGCATTTTCATCTCTGGCTAATGAGGAGTATGATTCTTTATGAAGAGTGTAGTATAGTGTTACAGGAAAAATATTATAGTCACAAAGCTCTGTAGTCAGTTAGGAGATAATATATGGAACATTTCACCTTATTTCAGCTGTTGGCCATTGAAATGTTGCCAAAAGCTGTATTTCTTTTGCAACCATTTATTTTTCCTGGTGAAAAACTTATTTTTCATTTATTTGAGGATGGACAGCACTTTGGAACCTGTGTGTGCTCTCCAAACACAGAAAAAAGACTTCACCTTTCCATGGAATTTAGGCTTCTCACTTCACTTCCTTTAGTGCAAGGATGCTTATGGCAGCCACAGCTGTCCCACCAGCCAACCCACATTGGAGAGCTCTCAAAACACCCTGTGAACAGCCTGGCCCCCCTGCTGTTCAGAACTATGGAATCATGGAATGGTTTGGTTTGGAAGGGGATGTTGAAGATCATCCAGTCCCACCCCTGCCAGGGGCAGGGACACCCCCCGCTATCGCAGGTTGCTTCAAGCTCTGTCCAGCCTGGCCTTGGACACTTCCAGGGATCCAGGGGCAGCCACAGCTTCTGTGGGCACCCTGTGCCAGGGCCTCCCCACCTTCACAGGGAAGAATATCTTCCAGATATCTGATGTATGTTTCAGTTTGACCCTATTCCCCCTTGTCCTATCACTGCATACTCTCATCTTCTTGGGGTGATTTCTCTTTACTGTCTTCCAGAGAGTGTCTGGCCTGTGTTGCAACCCCTGTGACAGCGCTCAGAGACCAGCCTGAGGAGAAGTGTTGCAAGGGTGCCTAAGCAAGCACCCCTCTGAGGAGGGGTGGGAGGAGGTGGGGCTGCACCTGGGACTTTTAGTGACAGAATAAATGGGCAGGTGGAGGGCAGTGCTGTACAGTCGGTCCAGTGCGCCTGCTGTGCCTCTGTTCTCTTCCCCTGTGATCTGCAGGAGTCTCCTGTCAGCACCAAACCTTGAAGAAATACATACAGGCAGATATTTGTTTTCTCTCGTGTTCTTTAAACTTTAGTTACCCATCGGCAGCTTTCAAGATGACAAGAATTTTGACAGCTTGCAAAGTGGTGAAGACTTTGAAAGGCAGATTGAAGTTTTGCAATGTGTCTGCTGATCACTGGAGTTTCTCAAGGACAGGTACCAGGCTGTTGAGCATCAAGGTAACAGTGACTGAATACTGTGGTTTAATAGATGTGTTTGGCATGCAGAGATAACTTGCTGCAGATAACAGGGCTTACCTAGAGACATGAACCAGAAGAGATTTGTCTGAACCCTAAGCAAGGGGGTTGCTTGGCTAAATGGTTATATTAGCTAAGCAAACACACTTTTTGTCTAGTCTGGAATGGAAATTACACCAAAAGGTGGAAGTTCAGGGTTTCAGTTAATTATTATATGGTATTTTCTTTAGAAAAATAGGACTGGTAGCTAACAGGACAGATCTTTCAGTCCATATAAGCATTAATTGGCTGGGTATTTAAAATCATGCATCACTTGAGGCAAGTAATTAATCCTGTTGAATCCATACAGAATCCATTTCCAGTGTTTTAGAAATCACAATGGCTCTGGCATTAATTGGAGAAGTAGGCAACTCTTGTGAATGCATCAGTGTATCAGCTCCTAATTTGTTGGGGCTGGGACCACTCAGTTGACTTTCCCAGCTTTCTACTGCTCTTTGTTACAGGACCTGGAGAACATGGGTGAAATAGGATTTCTATGTGAGTTCTGTAACACTGAGATTGTGTGTGAGTTCTGTCAGCATGCACTTTGCATTGGAAAGGCACTTTTGCACATGTGTCCTGTTGAGTGAACAGTGCAATAGAATTGGCAGCTGGAGGAGTGGTCATTCACAGGGTGGTAAGGAAGGGCCTTTAGAGACTTGAGCTGTAGGTGCTGCCTTACCTGGCAGGGTGGTCTAGAGGACTCATCAGTGTAATTTCTGTCCACTGAGGACCAGGGTTTCTCTTACCTTTCCCACAGCCACTCAGTTTTCAGGAGCTCTCTGAGCTCCTGGCAACACACTCATTACTTGACAGTACAAGGGGGAATGGAGTCAAACTGACAGTGGGTTTAGATTAGATATTAGCAAAAAATTCCTTATTGTGAGGGTGGTGAGGCACTAGGAACAGGTTGCCCAGAGAGGCCATGGCTGCCCCATCCCTGGAGGTGTCCAAGGCCAGGTTGGGTGTGGCCCTGAGCAACCTTCCAGTGGAAAGTGTCTCTGCGCATGCCAGGGGATTGGAACATGGTGATCTTTAAGGTCACTTCCAACCCAAACCCTTCTATGCTACTTTTAAAATAAAATTGGCTGCAGAGGAATACTGGATGAGGCAAGAGGTATTCCTGTTTATATGCCTTCCTTCAGCATGTGAATTCCCAGATTAGCTTTGTCTCACCTGCATTTAGAAACAAAGCCTGTGTGGTGAACTAGAGTCCTTGCTGCTGGACCTGTCTTAGAACACAGCACAGTAATCTTCCTCCCAGCAAAGTAATCCTGACTCTGCAATCAGATCTGGCTTGGGAGGAAGTTCTTTCTCCTTGTGATGACAAGAGTCCTGCCTTTGGATTATAAACATTCGTGGTTACCAGTTTTCACAGTTGCACCATCTGAAGAGGAAGTAGGGCTCTGGCACGAGGAGCAAGTCCCTTGGTTGTTCCTCAGGCTGGGGAAGCTATCTTGGTTTGACACTGACCACTCAATAAAATCATGTCAGAGCCCTCAGCTGGGGCACTGCTTCTTCTCCTGCACCTTCCAGGGCAAGTGCCAGCTTCTTTTGTTCCATTTTGAAATTGTGTCACTGGGCTAAAAAGAGTCTCTAGTGTCATAAAGCAAATTGCAGCAGTTTGAACAATCTTTTCTCTGTGGGTTTGGTGCTTCAGATTGAAACAGGATGGGAGCAAATTGAGACAATTTTACTGCTGGTATTTCTGGATGAGGGGAATCTGTGAATGCACTAAGAGGTATTGTTGACAAATGTCACAGTGTCTATGGGACATTCATACTTGACTGCTTGGTTTATGGCTGGGATGGCCTGGAGCATCAGTTTGCTCCTGCTGTGCATTGTGGAACAGGAGTCCATGCAGGTACTCTCAAGTTCACAAGGGTTTTAGAAACTGTCAAGACAATACAGCAGGGCTGAAGAGTTCTGCTGGAATGCCATCCTTGCTTGTCTCTGGTGCTTCTGATACCTCTCTTGCTTTTTTAGCTGGTTCAGTTATTTCTGCCATGCTCTATAGGGCACAGCAGTTGGGCATTGTGATGCACAGAGAAGTGATTCAAACACACTTGACTCAGTGGTTATCAGTCTGCTGCAGGAAGAGGCATCTTCCACTGGTAAATTCTTGTAGCCCATGGTTAGGATTGCTGATTCAGCTTTTGATGTAAAGACACTTTATTTACACATCGTGGGTTAATTCTGGTAGTCACAGCAGGTGGATTAGCATTTGAATTTTGGATTTAGCATCTTAAATGGCAGATTGATGGTGTTACATACCTGTTTTGTCACTCATTCAAGGACTGCACAGTAACAGACCTACAAGGTCATATTTCATAATGCTGGGGCATCCAGTTAAGAAGTTTCATGCATATGAAAAGCTGCTGCCCTACTGTGATGGTGTTACAGTACCAGCTATTCTAGCATCTACTTATCTGTGCTGTAAAGTTAAAGGGTGATTGCTTACAGGCAACAGCACCACTGCTGAAGGCAAGGAGGATGAATACCTGTTAAGAGCAATGCCAGGTGAAACCCTTGGAAGCTATTTTAATCTCAGTCCCAGCTATGGCAAATGCACCCAAGGTGGGTCAGAATGGATTGGACGCTTTTTCTGTTTCACAGTGTATGACAGGATCTGTTGGAGGGCAGCCAAAACCTACTGTGCATCTGAAGAGCTGAGTCTAGTGGAGGATTTGTATCTGCACTGTACCTGACCCACCACGAGCTGTGGGGCTCGCCAAACAGCCCCAGAAGTCTCATTCTGACAGTTGTTATGTGACACCTTCTACCTTGACATTGACAGTGGGGAAAGTTGTTTCCTTTTTAAACTTAACTATTTGAGTTCAATACCTACGGGAATTTGTGCTGTCAGAATGGATGGAGAGTAAGAATGCTGTGATCTGGTGTAGTTTGGGAGCCCATGGCTATTGAGAACTCAGCTCAGATTTTAAAGCCAGCTCTACAGGGATCCTTGTGACTCTGAATTCAGAATATGGAATACAAAAACTTGAACCTTTCCTGGTCCGGGGCTTTTGCTTTAAGATGGTGACAGGCTTATGCACCACTTTTCCATGGGACATACAGAAGCAGAAGTGGAAGAGACTTTCATATTTATATATATATATACATATATATATGCAAGCAGTAAAGCAGGAGACCTGAAGAAAAAATGTAAGAATAAATCATCCTAAAAAGCCAACCTATTGCATTGCTTTGCATCAGAGAGTGGAAGTTAAGTGTAGTTGTGAGGCAAGTGACCAAGCTCTGACTTATGGCTGGGTTTGGTGTTTCAACCAGCATTAGAGGTAATGGGTATTTGTGGGAAGTTTGGGGAAAGAGTGAAATGCAAAGTAATTAAAGTTACGGCCCCCAGCCTGCCAGAGTTCAGGAAATGTTTGGACAACACTCTCAGGCATGTGGTGGGATTCTTGGGGTTGTCCTGTGCAGGGACACTAGTTGAACTTGATGATCCTTGTGGGTCCTTCCAACTCAGGACATTCTATGATTCACGATTCTATGTGTGGACTAATGGCTGTATTAGGTAATTTTTCCATTATTGCAGGCTTAAATGAACATTTAGTTACCTTTTATTGCTTTTTCTCACTGGGCTATTTTAGGAAACATAACAAAATATAATGAAAACATGTTTCTAACCTGTGTATGAGCTGAGTAAAGTATTAGAGAGCATGAGGGAGAGGTGGCAATTTTAGAAGAGTGCCTAGTAATGCTTCTCTCAAGTCTTTATTCTGTCCAGTTAAACTCAGCCTATGTGGGGAAACACCCCTGTAGGTGAGTAGGGGACTCACAGGTCCATCTTTCCCTATTGCATCCCCTCCTTCAGTTCTAAAGAAGAGGTGGGCATCCATGAGTGAAAGAGGGCCCAGAAAGCAGACCAGAGACCCCTTGGGGCTCTCTGTAGGAATGTTTAGCATCACTGGTTTCAGGTTAATCATACTGCTTTAAAATTCAGGAATGTGCAGAGAGACTGCAGCTTGAAGCTCTTATAATTTAATGCTCTTCTGAGGCCGATGTAGTTAAATGGGGATGTAAAGGTAGTACGAGCAATAAATAGATGGCTTGTAACAGTATAGCTGGCTCAGTAAGGAGAGGATTGGGAGAATTATAAAAAACACCAGGAATGAGCTAAAAGTGTAGTCAGAAATGAGAGGGAGATGAGGAAAAATTTTTTGAGCACTGGTTTTAGAAACTGTTTCAGATTGATGCAAAAGGACTCTTCAAATGTATTTGAGGCAGGTGGAAAGTAGCTGGGAAAATGACTGCAAGGAAAGCAGCGATTTGGGTGACGAGGTTAAAGATGAGTCACAAGCTACTCCACTCCTCTTTTTGGAGGTGAAGGGGATATGAAATGTGGCCTGTTCCCATAGAGATGGGGGGAACTTAGTGAACTGCTACTGTGGGGGAGAGAAGGGATGCTCGGTTCCATGGATGCTCAGTGGCTTGTGCTAGGTGCCTCATCTGGCTTGGTTCGCTCTCCTCCTCTGAGTTTTGTCATGGACAAATATCTGGGGCATTGTGAACAGCCTTAAGAAGAGTTCAAGTTGTAGGAGCTTTGACTTTTCTACCATGATACCTATGTTGCGTTTCTGGCTTTCCTTTGGGCTTGGCTGATAAAAGAACTGATTCAGTGCTTCTCCTTAAAGGTAGCCTAAGTGTGAATCTTCTTTGCTGTATCCCAAGACACTCACCTTGATTCATTCTTTTTTCTTGCTCTTTCTTCTTCTCTTAATGTTAGCCAGAAACAAATGTGCCAGAGTAGAATTAGATAGATATAGATATATATTGCAGAGGGCTGGCAAAGAAAGTCTTGACTGTTAGCCATGTCCAGATAGATTTCCAGCCTGTGACAGCACAGTACTTAAAAGAAGAGTAAGAATCTCTTCGATTTTTCTATTAAAGAGAAAACTACTCCTTTGTTGCTGGCTATTTGGTCTTGCGAGAGTGACTGTAGCACAGTCCTGGCACCAGCTTTTTGTAGAAGAAATCTGGGAGCTTTTGGATTCTTCTCTGCTTCTGATACGTCAGCTGTTCGTGTAGCCAGCCCGAGGTGTGAGCCAAGAAATGCAGCAGAGGCTGTTGTGCTGTGTGGAATCGTGGTCTGCCTTAGGAAGGAGATGTTTTGTCATCCTCTTACTGGAGGGAATAAACTGGCCTGTCCTGAACTGGAGTCGCAGCTGTGTCTCTGCCTGGCTGAGACAGTGTGTGAGTGCCTGTGCTGGCTTCGGTGCTCGGCACACTCAGAGTCCTCCAGCAGTCCAGGGTTCAGCTTCACCTTGCCAAGGAAAACTAGGGGATTTCTTTGGAGGAGAAAAACTGGACTTACTTGACTGGGAGGCAAGAAGAGGGAAAATTTGCCCCTTCACTTTCCAGTAAAAGAGTTTATAGAAGACACACTTTGAAAAGCAAATTGTACTGTAGGTCTTTTGGTATTTTGCAGATCTTTATCATCCACTCTTTAGATGGGAAGGGCTGCTACAGCAGGGAACTAATTTAATCTGGTTTCTTATTTCGTGTTTGGGTTTGTTTTTCTTTTAACTGCTACAGTGCTTTCTTTACTTGATGTGTGAAGTGCTTAGTGAAGTGGGACCTGAACTAGTTAACTGTTCACTGTTACTTTGACAAAATACACAAAATCTATCAACACCATGGCAACAGCATGACCCTTTCTGTTAGCCATCTTCATCCTCAAAACTCTAGAGCACAAGGCCCTCTGCTAAAGGTGAAGCTACTGATGTGTAGGAAGAAGAAATCAGATTGCAAATGGCAAATGTTGGGAGTGTGTGGCAGAAGCATTTTAGTTGAGATTACAGCAGAGACTTAAGCCAGGCTACGTGGAGAAGCTTCTGAGAAGGGTGAAGACAAAAGGACCTCACTGAAGCTCTGGGGGTTTCTTTCTTGCTTGTTCTTCTTTTTGAAAGTGAATGATCTCTCCCAACTGATCCCTGATTGAGCCAATTGACCTTATCTATAGCCTGTAAATCACTTTTCACCTTAAAAACAAAACTGAAAAGACAAGGTAGGCTGGCAGCTTAGGGATATGCTAACACCTCCACTGGAAATGTAAGCAAGAGTAATTGCTCTTAGAATGCTCAACAAACCAACCACTTAATTAAGAATAATAAATCAAGGAAGGGAGTGAAACATTTGAGCACCTATCCCCTGCTGTTGCTGAACTTGCAGGCAGGTTATGGTTGCTCAGGGACATTCCTCTGCATTACTTGAATGCTGTATAGGGGCTCTAATAGGGGCTTCTGTCCAACAGAAGTGATTTCTGTGCTGTCTGCTATAGAGGGGCAGGCGGGCTGTGGTGGGAGGAAGGCCGTGCAGATTTCTATCAAGTGCTATAGTGAGGGTGAGGCTCTAAAGCTCACAGTGTTTGCTCTGCTGTTTGGCCCTCAGCACTTAGATGGATCTTAAATTTTCTGGTCATTCCACCACTTTGTTTCCTGAAGGCTTCTGGCAGGGTTGGTGGCAGTTAGGACCACGGTCCGGGCGACTGCCCCAGCGTTTGCCCAGGGGTGGGACATGCTTGAAGTGCAGTGGCTATTTGTGTGGACTGCAGTCTGTGGCCTGCTGGGGGAAGGAGCCATCCTTTGACCCCAAGGCTGGGAGAAGCCGTATCCAGCAGTCAGTGTCGCATGTGGGCAGAGGGGGTTGGATTTCCAGAGGTCCTGTGCAAAGCCTAGTCTGAGGCACCCACACCACCTCTGTGCTGTGCACTGCTGTGTCTGGCAGCTCTCTGTAGTGAGAGGCATGGGGAGATGAGGGAGCCAACCAACCTGCCATTTTAATTTGCTCTAAACCTAGGGGATTTAGCCACAAAAATGCTGGTTTTAACTGGGGAGGAAGGGGATTGTGGTGTTGCTGACTAAACCATACAATGTTGTGGGAAGGTTCAGAAAATTATGGCTAAACCTTTGGAGAATGACTGGATGTTTGACATTAATGAGGAAAAAATGGCAAGGCTAAAAGCATCCCAGATGCACAGAATTCAATTACTTGGCAGTGCAGTTTGATTTTTAGTGTATTTTGCAGTACATTAGTAATTGATCTGTGTGATATTTGTAACTGCAGAGGGGCTCTAGATGAATGTTTGTCATGATGGTTACAAAATGTTCAATACTGGGAATGAAATTTCTCCTTGCTGTGATTGTTCATCTGATTTACAGCTAATGGAAAGTAGCTCTCCTGCTCCTTTCTGCAGCAAATTGATCTTGATTCTTCTTTTAAAAATCCCAGTAAGAGGAATAGTTCTATAAAAAAAGCCAATACAAAGCTAAATCATGGTGAAAGCTGCTCCCTGTGGACATGCTTGGCACATTTCCTGTGGCACAGACCACTGGGATTTTTGCACTGGTGGTCACTCTGCCTGCATCTCTGTGTCCAGGAGACAGCTGTGCTTGCCTTCCAGAAGTGGAGTTTTTTCAGGGTCCTGAAAGTTCATAATCCAAATTCTTTTAAGCCCAGAAATTCATTGGCAGATCTATTTACTGCTTTGCATACTCCTTCTGTTCCCCTCTATGTCACCAGTGATTCTGCTGTCTGAGGGAATCTCCCACCTCATTCTGTCATTTCTGCTGTGCATGTGGTCATTATTTTTTTATTAGAAGGTGGAGTTTCTTGTGGTTTTCCATCCAGTGCCTGGACAGGGTAAGAATAGCTTAATTTCCAAGTGAGGCCAAAGGGGGTGGTACATTTAGTCTGATACGTGCAAAGACCCAGTTGTGACACTGAATCTCTTAAGGACTTCTGTAAAACTCACTCTGTCCTATGTCCCTTGGCCGTGAAATGGTGATGAAGCCTGTAAGGGATCCCACAGTCAGTGTTGGACTCAGTTCTGCTAAACACTCTCTGGAAGAGATATGGTTTCCTCTAGGCTGGTTGTTTCATAGCTGCTTCTTCCAGGACAATTTATGCCTACCCCTGAGGTAACTGAGACCATCAGTGTCCATCTGATCCATGAGTTCCTCTGGTTTTGTGTCCTACAGTGGAATAGACCAGTAATTTGGATTTTGCTGTCTGACACCAGTCCAACTAAACAGACACTTATTTTTAGTGGCTTTCCTGTACAGTTGCAGCAGAAGTTAAGCACCTATGAAAGGTCAGAGCTGGATGAGAGCCAGCAGGCCTTGTTCAAACATTGAGGAGGCAGGCAATCCTTTCCCTACAGGGTTATGCTTTTGGTTAACTGCAAGGTGTAATAGGTGGAAGAAATGAGCAAATGGATATGGAAGGGTGATCCCACAGTAAGAGCAGCACATGCTCTGCTCACAGTGAGGTTTGCCAGCTCATTAGGAGAACAATGCACTGTGTTTCCTAAGTGTTAGAAAGAAAAAGGACATCAGACTAGTGAAAGAGGTGGTGTCTTGGCAGCTGGGAGTGGGAGAAGGGCAGGAGTACTTAGAGTGTGAGGCATGAAAGGCAGGTATCCTAGGTGTTACCTGTACAAATATCAAGCCTTTTCCTCCTATGTTTGAGTCTCTTCATGTGCCTTTGCCTAGGTGCAGACAGCGAATTTGGTGCTGGAAGATGGGACGAAGATGAAGGGTTATTCTTTTGGCTGTCCGTCCTCCACAGCAGGGGAAGTCGTGTTCAACACTGGCCTCTCTGGGTAAGGCAACAGCAAATGACATATAAGCATCAGTATTTCTTTGGAAGCTTGTTGAAGTGTGAAAGCTGCTTTTTCTAAGCTGGTAGGGTGCTGATCTAAGCAGGTAGTTTTGTGTGTAAGGCTACATTGTAGTCCAGAGATACAGAGAGAGAGTTAATGAAGAGGCCTCAGGCAGGCCTCTTGTGTCAAAGCATTTGTGGTGATAAGCACCTTTAAAGACTGATCTAACTAATGATGATAATGAGATATGTAGGGATCTGATCACTTCCTGCTGAATTGCTGAGTCAGAGCAGAGGAGCTATCTGTTCTCCCTCCAGTGCCTGGATCAAATACAGAGCTTTGAAGCATCTGCAGCCTTCTGGGTAGTGGAACTTGGCTTTTGAGTGCATTTTTACACCCCAAGCTGGTCACCTATATGACCCATCCCTTACGTAATTTATTGGCTCATACCACAGGTAAGGATGCTTGTACACTCTGTGCCCTTTCCAGCTAAAGGGCAGGATCAGATTCATGCCTAACCTGCAGGATTCTCTGTCCTCTTGAGTGGTAGAAGCCTATGGCTGACTTGGGATGTCATCCAAATGCTGCCTGTGCTTTTGTTGGACTGCTTGAACAGAGGGAATCTGCCCAGAGGAATGAGGCTTTTGGTAAGGACAGGGACATGTCCCAGGGGAGGTGAGACATCTCTGAAGTTGTTGATGCTTGAGCTTCTTCTGCAGTCATTCATAGCTGTCTTTGCTCATCTGCCTTGTCTTCCCCAAGTTCTGCCCTCCTATGGAGAACTCAGTACTCACAGGATGAGCTTTTAAATGCTCTCATTGGTGAGAATGTTAAATTGCTGCGGAGGGGAATCAGTTTGCAGAGTTTTGCATTAGGAGACAATTATTTAAGTATTTTGACAGCACTAATTACTGGCTGTGTTAATATACCTGCCAACAAGCCACTGTTTAATATAGATCAGAATGATGGAGGGCACCAGAGTTCTCTTCTCATTGATAGATTATGGGCAATAAATCTTGGCACATCACAAAAGTCAAGGAGGACCTGATGGATTAATTTCCTCTCCACATGTTACTGTGGCAGTAGAAGTTGTGTTTGTTCATTTTCTAATTATTTGGAGAAGACACTGTGACAGAGAGATCTCTTCTGTGCTGGGGAGCATATGGGCATGGAGAGAACATTCAAAATGTAAGGTGGTATCGTCAGACCCCCCTCTCCAGAACATGACCTTGATTGATTCAGAGAAATGGAAGACAAGAATTTGCAGCATTGTTGCAAAACATTAAAGTGGCAGATTTCCTACCAGTCCAGGGGTTGCTGTCCATTGAAAGAAACCCTGTAGCTGTACCTCCTGCTCCTGATCACAGAGATCAAGAGCTGTGTATCCAGAGGAACCCAGCTGTCCCTTCTCCCTGACACAGGAAGGGGCTGTTCCTTTGTGAAGGATGTGCCCAGGGGGCCTTTTGCAAGTTACCTGGGCACGGAGCAGGTTGTCAGGACAGGGAGCAAGAGGTTGCTGCGGGGATGCTGATAAGCCTCAGACCTGCTTGCTGTGGAGTGGATGTTTCTGGGTGCTGAGTGGGGTCAGCCTGGGCTCTGTCCTGGGGTGATTAATATGCTGCTCTGCACTGTGTCTCCCACTCCCACACTCTGGTGCATGCCATAGAACTGGGAGGCAAAGCACTTCATGTGTGTACAGCTCTCAGGCTTGAAGTAGCTGAAGCTGGCTGAAATGCTGTTACTCCGGAATAGAGGGCAGAGAGCACTCCTTTGGGGGTGAAATGTTGAATTTTTGTTAGAAAAGCATAAGGATGAACTTTTCAGATACATTTGCTGTAAAGAAATAAACCTACTGTTGCAGCCATCTGTTCGGTATAGGAACAAAAAAGAAAAGAGATTTCCAATTGAGAAGGAAGGAGAGTTACAACCTGTAAAATGTCCCATGTTTGAAACAGCTCCATATAGACGTTTACCTCCAATAAGTCTCTATGTGTTTCCTGTGATAGTCTAGTGGGAGAATGGGTTGACAGGAATTCACTGAAATCAGGGAGACCTTTGGACAAGCACAGCAAGGATTAGTTAGACCTTGCAGCGTCTTTGGAGCTGGTGTTTCCATCTGCTTCTGTGTGCTCCACACGGTGTTGTTCCTGCTTAAAGGGCATTGTTGGTGCTCTGCCTGCACACTCCACCCAGACCCAGTGGCTCTCTGTCCTTGTTTGCTGATTACAAATGACATGCAAAGGTTAATTACATTAGCTTTGTCAGTAACAAGGAGTCTTTAGGAAGCATAACCAATTAGCTTGGACGGGGAGAGCAATGCCAAGCGTGCGCCTGCCGTGTGCCTGGTACTAACTGCAGTTCTGGGATCACACTGCGCTTTGTGTGGTTGGTAGATTTGAACAGCAGGAGAGGCTTACCTGAAAATAATTCCTGGCCATTGTTCATTTGACCATTGTCATTTCTCAGAGCTGGCTGGTGTGCTGCATTGTCTATCTCTGCCGGCAACCATTCCTGCTTTTGTGAAGAGTTTCCCAATGTTTGACAATTAATCTTCTAGCAGTAAGTCTGGTGTTTCATAAAAATGTCTCTTGTGACCTGCTGATATCTGGTAGATGGCTGGAGTTGCCAATTAAGTATTGTTTAACAATGATGACAATAATAAATTATATTTTGTATAGGGCAGATTCATCCTGACGTGTCTTTATGCATTTGGCTCAATATTTGTGTGGATAACTTAATCTGTTGCTAAATTGCTGCTGCTTTTAGGGTGAAAGCAATTGTTTAATGGATTGCTGCAACAGTGTGCTGCAGTATAAGGGAAGAAGTGAAGGCCTGTGTGTTAATTTGAAGCTGAAGAATAGGAGCATATAGACCACATTTACCTTGTCCCCCTATTTGGGGTTGAAAGTGAGACTGGTCTGGAGCTGATACTTTGCGTAATCCTAGATTTGGTCCTCTGCCGCAGAAGAATGTTCCAATGTGCTTTTAGACCTGTCCTTGCTGAGAAGGGCGTTCAGGCAGGTGCTTGAACAAACTGCTGTTCCTGGGACTTTTGCCTGGGCTAAATTCAGGACACGCTATGGGACCTTGTGACCAGGTGTGGAATGCTGAATCCCAAAGCATTGTCTTCAACTTGCCTTCTTCAGGGATACACAGACCAGCTTTGAAGCACTTAGGAGTCTTGTCAGGTGAAATGAATGGTGTTCTGTGGGTGGGAACATGGAGGTTGCCTAAAAGAGAGGCCACACCTCTGCTGAGAGAAGCTGCAGAAGTGGGACCATGGCAGGGTTTGTTGACAGAGCAGGTAGGAGGGAAGGATTCCAGCGTAGTAATGAGGAATCCCAAGAACTTGTCTATGTGCTCCCCCACAAAAGGAGCCATTACAGGCCTGAACATCTCAAGACTGCAAGCTCTAGAGTGGGAAGGGATGAAGCCTGGGCAAGCAGCTCTGTTGTCTGCTGGCTTCTCAGTAGGAGCCTTCTGTTGCCACTGGGCAGGGAAAGCTCTTACAGCACGTGTAGGGGAGGGTAAAGCAATAGTAAGGCACTGCCCACAGGGGGTGCCCAGGGAGAGGCCAAGCCAAGCTGGTCCATGATGCACTGGGCATGGCTGACATCTCCCTGCCCTCTGTGTAGTTGTTTCTCATGTTAAATCAAAAGGACTCTGAGTTTGTCGATAGCTCCTGTGCTTTTCTTAAATGAAACATGAGAAGCCAAAGTCTTCCCTTGTTCTCTGTATCAAATGCTTAATCACAGGTGGCAAAGTCAGGGCATGTCCACAGATGTGTTTGCTTTTATTCTGAGAATGTCTTCACATGAATACCATTTCTGTCTTTTTGTCATATGGGAATTCAGACCTGTCTTGTTTTCACTGGCTCTTTTGTTTTCCTTTTGACTCCAGACCAATGTACTTTTCTTCTATTGTTTCTTCATCTAGATACACCGAAGCCTTGACAGACCCCGGCTACAAAGGACAGATTCTTACCCTGGCTAACCCCATCGTTGGGAATGGTGGAGTGCCTGACACAGCTGCTTTGGATGAAATGGGCCTCAGGAAATTTCTGGAGTCTGATGGGATCAAGGTAATAGTGGGAGATGCAGTGCTGATCAAAGGGTTGTGCCAACAGCCTGAGTGTCTGTGTGTGTGTGTGTGTGAGAGAGAGCTTACTGGCTCCCTCGTAGTAGTTAGAAGGAATCAAAGATACTCAACCTTTCTTTTTCTTCTACTGGATATTGTCCTTTGGAGGAATGGTGACAAAAGATACTCCATCTTGATTTCTATACCAGGCCATGTGCTTTCTGAAAGTACCTGTTCTGAGCTGAAATGACTGTTTTATACACTACCTCACTCCATTGAAAAGTGAAGCTGACTTTGAAATGAAATGTTACTTAAAAGTGAAAAGTTTTCTTATACAAAAATATGAATTAAAATAAAACATTTTGTCTTGTCTTAAATTTCCATTTTCTTTCTTGTAACAAGAATTGTTTTCTCAGCTCAGTGAAATTTGCAGCTTTGGTTACCTGGAAGCCTCGTTCTTCTATGGATTTCCTAAGTCAAAAGGCCCAGGTACCATCATGACATAGCCTGAAGTCTGTCCATGATATGGTTTATGGTGAATGAAGAGTGAAAATTGAAGGTATGGGGTAAGTACAAAGTGATCCTACAGTGCAAAATACTGTTTCTTCTCTCTGCAGGTTTCAGGTTTGCTGGTACTGGATTACAGCAATGAGTACAGCCACTGGCAGGCTGCTAGGAGCCTGGGAGAGTGGCTGCAAGAAGAACAGGTGAGCAATCTAGAGGTAACTACACAGTGAGAATGACCTGTGTGGGAAGATGAGCTTTTTATTTTGTGCTTTTTAGTGCAGAAACTAGATTTGAACAACTCAGCCTTTTATAAGTGGGAATAGGGAGAAGAAGTGAAGAACTTCAGTGAGGCAGCCTCGGTAAGACTGCTGCTGAGAGCCTGAGCTCCTTAAATGAGGTCAGGTTGGATGGGGCTCTGAGCAACCTGGTCTGGTGGAAGGTGTCCCTGTCCATGGCAGGGGGTTGGAACCAGATGAGCTTTAAAGTGTCTTCTAACCCAAACCATTCTATGATTCTGTGACATGTTCTTCTCATAAAAGTGATCTGGCTGCTGTCTTCCTTCCATCTTAGCTGCTTATCCTATAACTTATCCTTGGGTTTTCTTCAGGTGCCTGCACTGTATGGGATCGATTCCAGAATGTTGTCCAAATTAATTCGTGACAAGGTATGAACTGCTTCCCTTGATCCAGTTGCATTAACCTTGCTAATGCTGGGCCCCTTCCAGGTTCAGCAAACCTGGAGTAGCAATGGTACTGCTGGGCTGCCTTGACTTCAGATGCTGCTCAGATCCATGTGCTCTTCCAGAGGCTTCTGTAGTGCTGGGCAATGCCCTGATCCCGAGGAGCCGCCTCTCCCTGGCTCTGCTCTGGATTTCCTGTCCTACATAAGTGAGGCAGCACAAGGTGATGTAAATGAAAGGCCTCAGGCAGTGTCAGACACAACAGGTAGTAGTATCAGCCACATGTTAACTCAGTAACAGTCAAAGGGAGCAACAAGTCTGTGGGATACTGTTGATATCGGTTTGCAGACAGTGCCACCTTTGGTCAGTGGAAGTTCTCCTGCTCCTCTGAGACAGAGGAATGCCTACAGTCACCTGTCTTAGTTTAAAAGACA
>WBMZ01011250.1:0-16522 GCA_013400975.1 Atrichornis clamosus
CCCCGTCCCTGTCCCCGTCCCCAGGGCAGTGCTGCCGGGGCGCACTGGCTCCGGGGCTGATTCCTAAGGTTACATCCCATGAAAGGTAGCTCTCAGTGGAAAGAGGAGCCCGGCTCTTGAAACCCTATCTCCCCCCGCGCTCGGTGCACAGCTGCCCTCGTGTCTTTATTAACAGCGTCTCTCTGTGCTCCGATTCTAATGTTTCCTTCGCCTCCCCAGCCCAGCCCCGTGCTCTCCCCGCTCGGAGCCCGTGCTCAATTAATGCCTAATCTCCATGACTCTGGGCCTGGAGGCGGATCAGTTACTGCCACCAAGAATGACTCCATTTACGGGGCTCTTTCCGCGGCTGCAATGCGATCCCGAGCCCATGACTTTCCCAGTCCATTCACAAAGTCCTTCAGACACCCCCCTCATTAGAGGGTCCCTCCTGTCTCCTTCGGCCCCACCTTACTGAGAGGAGTTGCTCACACTGTATGGAATTTCTCCCACACAAAGGCCATGAAGCAGCTCCAGGGAGCACATCCCTCCTGTGCCAGCTGTGATGCTCTGTTCAGAAGATGGCAGCAGTTTGGAGGGCGATGGCAAACCCCAAAATCCCGGGAACTGCGGGCCCAGCTGGGGCTGGCACACTGAACCCCAAATGTGCTGTAAGGAAAAGCTCAGAAAAGCGGCATCAGTTCAAATCTGCTTGGCAAAAATGGGAGGAAATGAAAGATTCCCAGATGCAGTCACAGTGGGGAAAGCTGCAGTGGGAATGTGTGGGTCCAACAGGGTAATAAAGGAAAAGCCAAGGAGAGGGAAGGCAGACTGGATTTCTCCATCCCTTCTGTCAGAGGAGACTGGGTGGAGGTGAGGGCATCACAGGAGACACAGCAGGTCTGGAAGAGGGGAGGATGGTGGTCCAGGACCCACCAGCCCCTGCCCAGCTTGAAAGGATCCAAGGATAGTGACAGGGGCACTGGGACGGAAGAAGGGACGGTGGGATCCCTGTGCCAGTTAAGCCTGGCATGGCCAAAGGAAGCACGGCACGGGAAGCAGTGCCCCAAACAGATCTCCCCTGGGCTTCGGACAAGCCGGTGATGCAGAAGCCAAAACTCATTGCAAAGGTGCTACTCAAATTATTGATTTATTGGTCATAAACTCTTGGATGTGTATTGGTGGTAAACCACCTGAGAGCAGGTGGGACTGAAGGATTGGGCTTGGCTGTGCTGTGCCAGCCTGGGGAGATGTGATGGGCACAAACCTTGCTCTTGTGTCTTCACCGCTTCTGGTTTTAATTTAGCTTAAATGTTAATTGTCCAAGTCACTGAATTTACATATTTCTGCAGTTCTGACCATCTATATTTGGCAGCTTGTTTGCATGACTGAAAACTCTTCTGACCTTTTACATCAAATAGATTTTGGATCCTGGGAAATCAGAGAACAAATTATGTTCATCCAAACCATTTTCACCCCACAGAAGCAAAGAGGGCTGCTCACCAGGCTTCCCCCAGCAGCGAGGCTCCGGGTTGGGAAAGGAACAGAATTAATTCCAGGTAAATATTAGCACTGGGTAAATGGTAAAAAGTGCAGTGGGTCCTTTTTCAGGTTCAAAATATACCTTTGATTTGGCTGGATTATTTAGCAAACCCACGTATTGATTTGCAGGTACAGAGGGTATTAAGGAAAATTCTCTACCCAAGAACTTGAAACCAGTCAGGGTCTCTGGAATAGCACATTAAGAGCAGAGTCGGACAATCAGAGAACCACAGAATCACAGAAAGGCCTGGGTTGGAAGGCACATTAAAGCTCATCTCTGTCCATTCCCTCCTACAGGCAGGGACACCTCCCACGATCCCAGGTTACTCCAAGCCCCGTCCGGCCTGGCCTGGGACACTTCCAGGGATCCAGGGGCAGCCACAGCTGCTCTGGGCACCCTGTGCCAGGGCCTCCCCACCCTCACAGGGAGGAATTTCTCCCCCATATCCCATCTAACCCAACCCTCTGGCAGTGGGAAGCCATTCCCTGTGTCCTGTGACTCCAGGCCCTTGTAAATAATCTCTGTCCATGTTTCTTGTTGNCTTGTAAATATGTCCATGTTTCTTGTTGGCTCCTTCAGGCACTGGAAGGCCACAATCAGGTGACCCTGGAGCCTTCTCTTCTCCAGTGGAACAATTCCAATTCTCCTTTCCTCCCAGCAGAGCTGCTCCATCCCTCTGATCATCCTGGTGCTCCTCTGGACTCGCTCCAGCAGCTCCACGTGCTCCCTGTGCTGGGAATCCCAAGCTGCCTCACCCCGCTCCACACCCCGGGGAGGTGGGCACAGCTCCTTCACACCGATGGTGTCACCTCACCGGGCAGCGTCACCCGAGCAGCCCTGTGCAGGTGTGCTCCCACGCCTCCCAACACATCCCCCACCCTCCCCGCCCTGCTGCCCACCTTCCTGAGTCAGTTATGAAATTATCTCCCTGTTTGGGGGCAAAAAATAAATATTTAATTGTGGTAATGGCCATCATTTGCATTGAAATGTTTTTCCCGGCAAAAATTCCTCACTAAATGACACCAGAGGCTTTTGAGAATGATGAACTTATCTGAGAGCATCGCTTTCTGTACCGCTGAACGTCGGCACCAGAAAAATGGCTAAATTTAGCAAATATAAAAAAACCACAACACCAAATCCAACAGAAAATAAAAAAATCTCTTTCCTCAGCTGTAATAAATCCAGCGAGCAGCAAAAAGGAGCGTGAGGCTGCGAGGGGTGTTGTGGTGTGTGGGAGAAAAAGCAGAGAGCCAATAAGGCGTTTTTATACATCAAAAATCCCCTGATGCTGCTGTGCTGCACACCTCCTGCTTATCCCTGGGCTGTCCAGGGGCAAATATTTGTTGTTACACACAGCTCCCCGCTCTGCACTGAGATGCAGATCAGAGCCACCATCCAGGGAATCTTTGGGAGTCTCCTTTACCTGGGGAGCATTCCAGTATTCCCACACATGAGTACAATTCTCTCCTGAGGTCGGGCTATTCCCTGTAACCACTGCTCTGCGTGTGTGTGCCGGTGGAAGACGCTCCTCTAATCCCCTGACGTCTTGTCTCCCGTTTTTCTTTCCTAGGCAGCGATTTTTCCATCTGGGTGCCGCTCGCAGCCACGGGAAGCCCCAACCTTTTCCCTTTGCCAGCTTTCTGAGTTGTTTTTTAATTTTGTCACCATTTCCTTTCAGCCCTGAACACTGGTTTAATGCCTGCCCAGTCTGCTCCTCTGTGGAGATAATCCCATGGCTTGATTTTCAAGTACATTTGGTGTCTAGACAGGGCACTGGATCCTTTGTGCTTCCCTCCCCATTCCCTTGTTGATTCAATGGCCCTTCAGGCTCGAGGCACTCTCTAAATTCCAAAATCACAGCTCCCAGGCGTCCGCAGGCCACGTCCACCCTCTGGTGTCCCAGAGCCTCCGGGCTGTTCTTTGCCAGACTTCCTTCTCACTCTGCTCCCAAACAGCCGGGAAAAGAGAAACCTGCGGTGGGAGGTGGCGGTTCAAAAGGAGGGGGAAAAGCAGCGCAGGGAGGTCCCAGCAGCCCCTCGCACCCTCTGCAGCAGCCCCAAGAGCAGCAGAGCTCTGCCCCGGGCTCAGGCACTCCCAGTCCCCGCGGCAGCCCGCAGCAGGGATCGGCACCCGAGAGCCAGCACACATTCCTGCTCTCCATCCATAGATCAGGACAACCCAATTAAGTCATTTACCAGGAGGACCTGGAGATGGCAGCAACATATAATCACAAACATAAGCAGTTTGTACATGGTAATTATAGATTCTATTTTTTTATCAGTGCAATACAGACAGAAGATTATTTTATGCTTGATATCATTCTAATTTTTGATCCATTTTCCCCCCAACTTAAAAAGGATTAAGATTTGGCTTCTGGTAATAACTTTGGGAATGCCAACTCCATAAGTATTGTGCAGCATTGTATTAAACTGATTATTAGGTACTTCTGCTTATTGTTAACACCGCTCCTCTTCTCTGGGCCAACATCTGAGACATAGGAAAGCAGATGGTTTGAATGGTCAAGCTGAAAGGCCAGAATATTTTTAAAGTCTGTTTTAAAATAAAACAAGCTCTTGCTTTAAACTCCATCTGATAAAACAGAGCGGAGTAGATCGGCGAGGAGAGAGGAAACGCCGTGCCTGGCTTTGATCATTTTCAAAAGGAATTGTCACGTGTGATTTTCCAGAAGATGAAGGCACCAGGTGAAACTATTTCATATCCCAAGACCTTTCCTCTGCTGAAGCAACATCTGCTCCTCATTTTCCACAGGTCTGGAGGGCAGCCTGACCCCCCCGGTGCCATCAGTCCTGCCAGGGTGTCCGTGCTCCGGCCAAGGGCTGAGAGGAGGATGGAGAGGAGCTCACCCCATCCCATGAGGGGTGGGCAGGCAGGGGGCCCTCCAGCCGTCCTGGTGAAACAGGGACCCCAGTGGAGGCGCTGGGGGGGGCCCTGGGGTGCAGAGGGACCCTGGTGCCGGAGGCAGAGCAGCTCGGGCAGGTGGGCAGGAGGCTGCCAAAGGTGTTTCACTCTCCTCTTCCTCTACAGCCTTCTCCTCTGTCCCCGTTTTTTGCTGCCTTCAGGGCACCCATCCCTCACACACCCACGATTCACTGGCTTCCCATCACACAGCAGTGTCCACAGCAATGGGCACAAGGGCTGGAAACGGGAAACGACTCCCTGGTGGGACAGTGGCAGAGCCTCCCACGCCATCCCCCACGGGCAGCCCAGGTCGCATGCCCTGTCCCATGGGACACGTGGTGCCGGGGTGACACACTCCCACCTCTGCGGCACTGCCGTGGGAGAGGGTGGGATGCTGTCCAGGGATGCGGGGACATCCTCACCCCGCACATCCAAGGGTGACAGGTCCCACCTTCCCTGTGTCCGTGACCCAAGGGTTGGCCCACTCGTCCCAGCCCTGTTGTTATCACAAGTGACCCTGCCTCAAGGTTGTGCAGGATGGCCCCAAATCTCAGAAATGTGGCTGTGACACAGCCCCCACCCCTGACAGCACCCCAAGGCATCTGCCTAAAACCAGGCTCTGGTCAACGCCAGCATTAATTATAACTAGTTCCCTAATAGCTGAAATAATGAATGTAATGCTCTCCGTTTGGTGCCAGTGGGGAACAAGCCTGGAGTAAATGAGCTCATGGTTGGGAATCAAAGATTAACAGACTATCGAGGAGTAATTTCTTCTCCACATGAATTAGCAAATCGTGGGTAATTATTGTGGACAGAGCTGGGCAGGTTCATTTGACTAGGTCAGTTAAGAATAGCCTGGGATAATTAAATTGTCTCTAGAGCCAGTAACAACACTGGAGTTGAAAAAGGCCATTTCTCCCTTGCTGTTCCTCTTCTGGATAAATCTGGGGTGGAGCCAGGACTGCAGCCAGGCTGGTCCCGAGCAGGGTCCTGGTCCCCCTGCCCTGCCATGGGCACTGCTCCCAGGGCCATCCTTGCCCTGCCCAGGGGCTGGGCAGGAGGTGACAGCCATCCTGTCCGGCGTGACGGGTGCTGGAGCTGGTGACACGCTCACCCGGTTTTGGCAGCCTCGCTCCCCTCACCTGCACGCCCCTCCCAGAGAGATCCCGGTGCACGGGGCAGGGCTTGGCCTGGGGGTGCTTTGCTTTTACCTTTCCTTGCACACGGGGAGTGGGATAAACTGTTTTCAGAAAGCCTGGATGAGGGGCTGGAGTCCCTGGTCACTCACACGCCTGTGGCTGCCTGAAAGGAAAAACCTCAGTGTCCCTTGGGAACGGATCCTGGAATGGGAGAGCTCAGGAGGCTCCTGGCTCTGTTTCCTCTGGACATTACCTGGATATGGGAAGCATCAAGCACCTCTCCTGGTGCTTGAAACCGACTGGAAAAAGGATGCAGCATCATTAAAAATAGAAGCATGAAAGATTATTTACATTTCAAGAATAGCTGAGGTCCTTAAAGAAACTTCCATCATCCTTTAAAGGCTCTTAGTCAAACGCTGTTCATTATTAATGCCTGTTGGCTTTATTTAGCCTATGACTACAATTATATATTTATGAGGTAATCAGCAATTGGAAATTTCCCTGTAATGGTAACTGGAGCTTGGCATCCAAATAAAATGAACACCATTAAGAAAGTATTGCGGTCATTGGGGTGGATCAAGTGTGCTAATAGCCCAACTAACAGCAATTAAGTCAATTAACCATTCAGACATATGCTGCTCAATTTCCCTGCTTAAACAGCCCGGTGCATCTGCGAAATTTGTGGAACTTATTTATGGTGTAAGCGGCTGCGAGTCATTATTAACCAGGGGAAACAGGGAAAATAAGGGAGGCTTGTAAAAAATTAACTACTGGAGCAAAAAAGACCCGCTAATTGCCCGTTCCCCTCCCCACGGGGGAAGGTTTCGTTTCCCAGATATTTATTTATTGTGTTGGAGTGTGGCTCTGGGCGGGCTGTGGCACAGCCAGGACAGGCGGAGGGACCACAGGGATGGAGGCTCCACAGGGACGGAGCCACAGGATGGACCTGGAGCAGGGGAGAAGGGGAGCAGGAGAGAAGGGGAGAAGGGGAGAAGGGGAGCAGGAGAGAAGGGGAGCAGGGGAGAAGGGGAGCAGGAGAGAAGGGGAGCAGGGGAGAAGGGGAGCAGGAGAGAAGGGGAGAAGAGGAGAAGGGGAGCAGGGGAGCAGGGGAGAAGGGGAGAAGGAGAGAAGGGGAGAAGGGGAGCAGGGGAGCAGGGGAGCAGGAGAGAAGGGGAGCAGAGGCAGTGCTGGGTGCTCTGTCTGTGCCCTGGGGCTGTGACTCGGATATGGGGGAAAGGTGCCCCAGGGATGAGGAAGGACGCCCTGAGCAGCCCCTCTGCCCACGCACCCACAGCTCCCCAGACACCGTGGACACCCTGGGGCTGAGCACTCATTGCCTAGTGAAGGGTCCATGCTCCTCCTCCTCCTCATCCCAGCCCTCACCCTCCCCAAGCCCAGTGCTGGCAGTCCCCGGCCCTTTTTGCTGGGCTGTGGGTCGCAGGTGGTGACACAGCCCTGAAGCCACCAGTGTTTCCATCACCCGCCCTCCGGCCCCCCAGCGCTGGGGACTTGGTGACACAAAAAGTGCTTTTCCTCCTCCCTCCCTTTTCGGTTTCCTGCCACCTGCCTGAACGAGGATGTTCCAAACTTTTGTTAAGTACCTGTTTTAATGAAGCCCATTGAAGTTAACCTGGCCATATAATATACAGGAGAAACCCACCATAAATATAGGTAAATAGAGATTGTAAAGATAAATAAGCGTGCAGGTGTGTGAGGAGTGATAATGTGCTCTATTTACTGTGTGCCCATAACGGGCCAGTAAAAGATACTGCGCCTTTAATGACTCACTTTCTGCTGGCAGCCGGCGCTCACCGTTAGCCAGCTAAGGATGCAGTGACACAAAAAGCTTACAGATAATTAAATATTGATTTTTGTTTTCTAATCCTATATAAAAATTGTCCTGGGTCTCCCAATGGTAGTTTCATCTCACTAGGACACAGGGAGGACTATTAACCCTATTTGGTTTCGAGCTGTTGTAGAACAAATAAACAGGGAGGCTTGGAGAAGCCAGGGAAGGCTCTGTGGGCAGAGCCAGCTGTCAGCCCCACATCTGCCCCGAGGCCTTGGCAGCAGCCCCACACCTGGGCAGGTGAGCGGCACTGAGGCTTCGCAGCCGCAGCCGTTTTGGGGAGGGTCGCAGAGGTTTTGGCTGTGTTGGGGTTCCTGTGGCTCAGGCAGCCTCGCAGGGCCCCTGGGGTTTGGTGTGCAGGGGGCAGAGTGGGGATCTCCAGGGCACCCTCCCTGCTCCTGGGCAGAAGGATGCAGGATGCTGGGCCCCGTGAAGGGGGGCAGGCGGTGCACGGTCCCCTGTGCAGACCCTACATTGCAGGTACCCACTTCTTCCACCGCGCTGCATCTCTACTGCTCTTCAGCGCTCCTAAATCCACCCTGCCCCAACGCGCTTAGAGCATCCCAATAGATTTCTCCTGGAAGATCCTCTCTTGAGTCTTGTGCAGAACGCACACAAAACTGCACTGCTCTTCAGGAAAGTTGGATTTTCACTTCTGGAGAGTGTAGCAAGAAGCTGCTTCATGCGAGGAGGGGGCTGGAGGAGCAAAGAAGCAAGGATGGGGGGACCAGGCAGGCCCTGGAGCAGAGGCTGAGGGTGCAGGAGGCAACAGGGACTTCAAATGGCCTTGCCAGGTGAGACAAGAGCTTGGCTCAGCCTGACTCTGCAGCACAGTCACATTGTGGGGATTGAGGGGGGATTTTGCACCCACCCTGACAGCCCAGCCTGACGGTGACTGGAGTGTGGGGATCAGGGGTGACCTGGCGTGGCTGCCCCAGCACGCGGCCACCTTGCTCTACAGCGAGGAGAAAGGCAATAAAATAATATCCTCTTAGCCTGCCATGCATGATGTTTTCTCTCACTGTTGGGAAAGCAATTGCCTCCAGCAAAGATCTATTCCTCGGCTGCTCATTTCCGAGCAGGCGGTGAGTGCTGCGTGCGCACTGTGGAGCGGAATAAACCCCACAGCCACCACCGAGCTGCTCATTCACAAAATGAACCAAGGGGCCTCCCCTCCCAGTTATCTTTTCAGGAGCGCCATGCAGCATAACTCACACTGTTTACAGACTTTGGGCTGGGAGTAAATCCTGTTGCTTTACATAATTCCTGTCCTTTGATAAATTGTGCTGTTTCTGAAGGGAGAGAACATCCCCTCCCCACACTCCTCCAAAGCTGTGTATAAATGAGGCCGTTGCTCGAACACGCCAGATGAGTCTGATCATGGGGAAAAGAGCAAAACATCCTCCTGAAAAGCTGCATGCACCATTTGCTGAGAAATCTTAAATATTTTCCTTGCGGAAGCCTGTAGACTCAGTGCTTCCCATGCCAAGTGTAGGCAGCACACCGAGCACACTAAACCCCGCTCAGCCATGCAGGGCAGTTCAGGAAATAATGAATTCAAGTGTGCCCAGACTTTGTGCTGATCCCAAACCTCCCGGGACAGTGAGCTGGTGCCAGGATTCCCTCACTGCCACGTCTGCTGGAGGCTCAGGGCTTGGTGCTGCCCCTTGGGCCTGCCCCACTGGCTCTGCTCCGTCCCACTCCCGACTGCCCTTGGCTCACCCAGATCAGAGCCCGCCCGTGCAGCACCCGAGGAAGGAGGGCTGGATGAAGCAGCAGACCCAGGACACGTGCCTGAACCCGAGCACACAACCACAAGGTCTCTTGTGGTTGTCTGATTCCTTCTCTCTCCTCCTCTAAGGGTTCTTGACCCCGTTCTCTGCTTTCCCGCTAACCGCTGATCCCGGCTCACTCCTCGCCTTGTCTCCTCCAGGAGAGCTGGCAACTGAGCAGGGAAAAGTGTCAGCAGTGCCAAGTGGCTTCCCCAGGGGCACCAGGGGGCTGGGGAGGCAAAGCAATCCCAGCATTGCCACTGGCCCTGCCCTCGGACGTGCTGCCTCCCAGCTCAGTGGTACTGGGAATCCTGCCGGACCACGACTCTGCCTTCCCTTCCCTCTTCCCCTTTGTCCTGCCCAGACATTCCCTCTTGGGAGCTGCCAACTCACTGCAGCTCAGGATTCCACCAGACCAGGACATGGGGGACTTCCCGAGCCCGCTGCCAACCTGGCTCCAGCACCCCGACCTGCCCCGGGGTGTCCTGGGAAAGCAGCTGCCTCCAGCCCAGGGGAGCGGGGCCGGAGCTGTGCCGCCAGCCGTGTCCTCTGGAATGTCACCAGCACAAACACCGGTGACATGCCAGGACATCTGCCCCCTCCGCCTTCTCCGGGCAGCAGAACCCGGCCAACGCAGCCCCCGCCCCAGGAATGGTTTGTGGGTAACCTGGCAGCTGAAATGCTGGGGGGACCGTTCAGACACAGCCACCCGGCAGCCGCTGATTGAGACTCAAAAGAAATTCTTTGAGGGCAGCAAGATGTCAGGCCAACGCAGGAACAGCAGCAGGTTTGAGAGTACAGACGCGTTAGTCAGAGCTGATGAATGCTGGCTTGTCAAGCCTCCCCATTTCAGTCCTGGATTGCCTTTAAAGTTTGCCAAGTCACTTTTCAGCATTTGTGTGGGCAGAAGGAGACGTGCAATTAAGCTGCAATTGCTGCACCAAAGCCGAATACTTTCAAGTTTGTTATTTCCTCAAAAATGACAAAACGCTGGGATCGAGTCAAGGAACAGGACGGCAGCTCCTCTTGCAAAGCCGCCGTCGGCACGGTGCTGCTTGTCCAAAGCTGGATCCCGCTTTTGCTGAAGGATGAAGACGTGCACATCAAAAGCTACATTAGCATTTGAGAAGCAGGGAGGGGAACGGAGAGCCGGGATCCAAGGCACGCTGGGAGCGCAGGTGATGTGCAGACGGTCCGTGTGTCTGTCTGCAGGAGCCAGCGCAGCCTGCGGGCACACGGAGCCGCTGCAGCCCCCGGGGACAGTGACAGCACGTGGCACCGGGGCAGGGCGGGCCGGGGGGGATGTGGTGGCCGCAGGGTTGTCCTGGGCCCAGATTTTGGGGGTGAATGAGCTCACGGAGACCCGCTGGAGCCCGCCCACGCTGCACGGGCCCCTCCATGCCGGGCTGCCGGGAGGGACAGGGCTGTCCCCTGTGCGGGCGCTGCTCCCAGCCCCCACGGGCTCTCCATCCCCAGGCATCCAGGAGGGTCCCACGGCTCTCCGGAGCGGTGACAGTGAAAAGCCACTGTCCAGCTGGAGATGGACGGCAGCGACTGCCCTGAGCAAGGTGCCTCTGGCCTGGCTGTGGCTTCTGCGCCTCTGCCACGGCACACGCCAGGTGTGCCCCCGCTGTCCCCTCCCTCCTGCCCTCCACCCGAGCCCATGGTGCTGCCACCCCCCACGCCGCACCCGGGACATCTTTTCCCTTCGCTGCCTTTCTGGGCTCTTGGCACGGCTGGGATCAGGGATTTCCTGCAAGGTTTTGGCAGCCTTTTGAGCAGCCAAATAACTGTTATTCCCAAACATAAAAGGGACAGTTTTGTGGATCCCTTTTCCCCCGAGGTTTCCTGTCAGTGCCTGCCGCCGCAGAGCCGTGTGCTGCAGCCCGTCCGTCCTGCCCATAAACCACCCCGGCTGCAGAATGAATCGATTTGGAGCCTGTTGGCTGCTAAACCGAATTAATTTCACCTTAAAGGGCCCCGCTGAAATGCAGCAAAAACCCCACCGAGATAACCAGGGGCTGGGAAATGGTGAAGTGACTGCTGAGAACTCATGGGGCATATCACGACAATCCCCGGGAGCCACCAAGCAGCAGGGACAGGAGTCACCCACTTGGTGCGAAGCTTTTCGCTAACATATTGCTTTTTAATCAGCACTTAAACACGAAATGCTCTTTTCCATCTAATCCCTGCGATGATTTCACAGCAACTCCTCCTGCCACCCAGTTTAATGCAGAGACTGACTCTTTCAGCAGGGAACGTTTACCCAAAATATGTGATTTCATGGAACAGTCATTTTCCGCCGCCTTTTTGCTGACTGCACAAAGCTGCGCTTGGGTGCGAGCGGCTCCACTGCCAGCTCTGCTTCCATTCCTGCTGCAGAGAGGCAGCAACAACTGCAAAGTAATGAACTAACTTGCGTGGATAAGCCAATGGTGGGATGGGGGGAAGGAAACCTCAGGTTTTGGTAGCACGTCCTAAGCCTGTGCCTCGATGCTGCCGCGACCCCGGTGCGCACTCAGGGGTGAGCTGCAGAGCTGTGGGGAAATCCCTGCAAGAGAAGAGCCAGAGCTGGGTGAGGCTTGGCCCTGGGACCCACACGTGCTCAAATGAAGGCAGACGCAGGAATGAGTCCATTTACTCGGCGGGGTGGGAGCATGTCCTGGGGATCACGGGTGACTGCTGCCTCCCCTGCACAGCAGTGCCATGGGACTCACTGCCACGGGGGCTGCCCGAGAGGGGCTCGGGCTCTCCAGTCGAAACGTCCAAGTTTGGTGAAGCCTGAGCCGGAGTGTGGTCTTGGTGCTCCCTACCTGCCCTCCTGGGAAGCCAGCACCGGCTGCTGGGCTGGCAGGACATGGATGTTACTTTAAAGAGCCCAATTTATCTTGTTCTGAGCTGTGGTTAACTCAGCCATGGGTTTAAGCGTGGCTTAAGACTGTTCTAATCCAGAATGGAGGAGGTAAAATCCACAGATTTACACTGGTTTATTAAGCAATGTTGAGCAAAACCAGCAAAACTCACTGTCCCTGTGAGCTCTGAATGGAACTGTAGCACCCTTGGAGGCTGATGGGGTTTGTGCTGTATCCTGGAGCCCAAATTCCTGATCCATCTTTCTGGAAAAGCCGTTTTTTCCCGGAGCAGAGTGTTCCTCCACACACCTGTGCCTGCCGGGGCTGCTGAGGACGTGGCTGGCACAGCAAGAGGCTGCTGGGGTGAAGCCTGGGCACATCTGCTCAGGACCTGGACAGCCGGGTGCACATCTGGCTCCCACCCCACCTTTTGAGGCCATTTCACTATTGATGGTCAAGAACTGTGAGTCCAGAAACCATTTCTTTGGAAATTGTTGTTTGATGGGAACAGACCTCCCGTGGCAACATGCGATTTTGACAAAGCTTAATTTCAAAGAAAATTGAAACAAAGTATCTCAATAATGGAACAATGTTCTTTTTAACATTTTCCAAATGTCACATTTTGATATTTCGCTTCCAAATGTCTTTTCTTTAGAAATTTATACTAGTTAAGAAAATTAAGACAAGATTAGATTTCTTCCCAAATTGCCTGAGTGTAATGTCTGTGGGTGAGCCGTGCTTGTGTGGGGTGAGGTGGGCAGTGGGACCCTGGACGTGCCACCCTGGGGGATCCATGCCCTGGCTCAGCTGCAGACCTCCCCAGAAGCCTTTGGGTCTGTAGAGATGCACAGACTGAGCTTTTGGGCAGATTGCTGGGTCTGAAAATCCCTTTTGACCTTGGAATAAATACATAGATGGACAGAAGACCACAAAAAAGTTAAGGTTTGATGCAAGTCAGACTGGAAGAGACTTGGGGAAGATTCAGAAATGCCCTGTTTGCCCCTGGCTTGGAGGAGACTCATTTCACAATTACACAGAGAAAGGAAACACTGGCTTTTACTTGGAAGTAAAAATGTGAGAGAAGGGAGGAGAAAGGGAAAAGGGAAAAGCCTGGTGGTGGGACATTGGCTGGCTGGGGAACTGGATCCTAAAACCAACCAGAATCCAGGGCTGCAGCTGATGGGGTTGGGCTGGGACCTTCCCCAGAGCGGAGGCTGTGCTGCCCGGTCCGTGCTGCCCGGAGTGGGAATGTCCAGTGCCAGGCCAAGGAACTGGGGAGGGAGGGAAGAGCTTCTCATGTCAGTCTCTGCTGAATGCAGAAAGGGATTTCTGAGGGTCTTGGAGTATTTTACCCACAAGGCAGTGTGAAGAGCCAAAGGTGACATGGATTATTGGTGATTTCCTTGGAATGGGCAGCAGGAAGGATCTGTGAACCCTCATTCCCAGGGCAGGGGCCATGGTAACTCTTTTCAATGACAGCTTCCAGCAGAGATGTAGAAGGCAACGACAGGAGGAAAAACTGCTAAACCCAGGCCCGGGCAGAGATCCATTCCCCACGAGGGCCTGAGGAACAAAGCGCCTCCCCAGCAAGTTCAGCCACAGCCCGTGTGCAGCAGCCATATGGGCCGTGGGCGTGCGTGGGCGCCTGGCAGGGCGCGAGTGCCCACTCCTTCCTTCTCCACACTCCCCCGGCACGGCCTGGGAGAGGAGGGACAGGGAGCCTGGGAGGGGGCTCTGTGTGTGTCCATATGTGTGTGTGTGTGCGCATCCGTGTGTGCATCCTGTGTGCCTGCCCTGCTGCAGGCACAGGAGTGCGTGGGCGTGCTGGGGGAGGAGTGTTTCTCTGTTCAGAAGCCCACCAATTCCTCAGGAAACACTTCTTACGTGTGATGCCCTTGGCTGTCACCGACGAGCACATCTTCATTTCTGCCGCGGATCGTGACCAGGTGCAGGAGGGACACTTGTCCCGAAGGGTGTTTGTCCTCTGCTGTTACTCAGAGCCCAGCTCCACTCCTCAGATGAGTTTCTGCAGGACACTGAAATAGCAGCACTGCTAATGATACCAACACAGGGTTATTTCACCCCGATATCAGTGCCCTGATGTACTCCATGGAGCTGCAGAATGGCACCAGGCAGCATCAAAGTCCAGGCGCCCACAGGTCCCAGAGCAGAGGCGTGGGGACCCCAGCACTCAGGGGAAGGTGGCACTGCCAGCACACACCGAGCAGAGGTGTGGGCATCCCGGCACTCGGGACGTCTGCTGGAGTCCACTCCTCCCGTGAGCACCTCAGCTTTCCCGGAACCCGCACACAAACGCCCCACACAAAGTCTTTGACTGCGTCTACACAACATCTTCAAAGAGGTTTCCCCGCAGGATTTGCCAAGGTCTTTTCAGCTCCAGCCCGCTAAGATCCCTCTTTCTCGGGAAGGGGATCAAGCAGCCGCTCCGGGTCGCGGCGGCGGCTCTGCCCGTGCCGGTGCCGGGGCGGCTGCGGGAAGGCGCAGAGCAGCGGGGCATCCCCCGGCGCTCCGTGTGCGGCTGCGATAAGAGCGGGGCCGGGAGACCCGCGCGTGACGGGAATAGCGAGCGCGGCTCTGCCGGGCTGAGCAAGGAGCCACGGCCCGCGGAGACGGAGCAGCCTCCGCACAGCAGCAGATAAGGGAAGATAAGGGAAGGCAGCAGGAAGCCACGAGTCACGGGGTGAGGTTTGTGCGCACTTAAAGAGGAGGTTGTGCCCGGTTCCGATGGTAGGATAGCAGACCCTTGCTCCTTCTGGTATTTTAAAAGGCGATATGAAGGCTTAAAATGTAATTCCAAATTCAGATTCATGTCTCGTCTTCAGGTCCTTCAAAGCCCTAAAGGAACAGTTAAAATTTCAGAAGAAATTTTTCCCTCCTCTGCAGCATCCTCGGCATCGCCTTTGCTCGGCAGCCTGTATCAAACACAGGGAACGAGACAATAAAACATGACAGGTACGTTCTGCTGGGTGAAATCCACTTCCATGCAGGAAGAAGGAGATCCAAGACTTTGGCTGGGGGGGAAGCAGGGGGGTTTTTGTAGCTGGTGGTTTATTTTGCCCTGCTTCAGAGCCATACACGGCCCTGCACCCAGAACTGGCTGTTGCAGTGGGGTTCCTCAGTGCTGACCAGAAGGCTCTGGGTGCCTGGCAGCTCCGGCTGGGAAAGGGGAATTAGGACAGCAGGGCAGTGCTGGTGCAGAACAGGGAGCTCCGAGGGGTCAGCCCTCCCCACCGAGCCGGGGACGAGTGGTGCCACTGCCCTCGATTGCCTCGTGTCTCACACTTGCCCTTGCCTAAGGATGAGCTGGGCTCCGGTCCTGGCACACACACGACACGGGAATCATTCATGTTCCTGGACACTTGGGTTTGTGGAAACTGAGCTGCTGTTTTAAGCTTAATTTTGCTACTGGGATCTGAAGTTTCCTCCCCAGCCCCCACAACAGTGAGGGACAACCTGTCCCATGGGACATCCTGTCCTGCCACCTCCGCAGCCATGGACAGAGACGCCGGCCAGGCTCTCCCTCGGCTGTGCCGGTATAAATCCACACTCCATGGGGTTACTTCAGATTTATGCCAGCATAACTGAATTGAGCAGGTTAATAAATGGCTCCTCCATTAATAAATGGAGAGCTGCTTAAGATCATGAACTTCACAACAATGACAAGGTCGTGCCCGCCACTTCTGCCCTCATAACTTCTCCAGCATTAGTACCACTCACATTTCAGCTTCCCTCTGCAGCCAAAGGCAGGAGGAAAGATGGCTGAACGCAGGAGCAATGCCTTCAAGCACCCCGGGATGCATCCCTGCAGGAAGCAGAGCTGAAGTGCCCGCACACCCCATTGCTGCGGGGCCCCTGGGGTCTCACTTCCCCCCGTGACTCTCTCTCCCCCTCTCTTCATGGCTCCGTCTCCTGAAATTATGTCACTCTCTTCTTTATCCATCTGGCTCCTGCAAACAAATATAAGTCCTCCTACACAGACCCGCTGGTGACAGGCCTGATCCTTCCCTGGCTGACACCAGCATCTCTCCGCTGCCTCGGGAGAAGCCGCTCCTCTCCCGGCAGCGTCCCCTGGGAGCAGCCGCCCTCCCGGAGAGGCCGCAGCACCGGCAAAGCAGCGCCGGGCTCCCAGCGCCCCACTGCCGCCCCCGCTGCTCCCCGGGTGCTGCTGGGCGGGCTCTGCCCTGAGCAGCGGGACTGCCAGGGCTGGCATCCCCTGCACCCCCGGCGCGGCCGGGGCTCGGCGGGGGCGGAGGTGCCGGTGCCCCACGCCCCCCGCCCGGGCAGCGCCTGGCGGGCAGCGACCCTTGGCAGGTGCCCGGGGCAAGGGCCGGTCCTGCCCCGGCGTCCCGTCACAACCGCGGCCGGAGAAACAACTCCCAGAGCGCCTGCCCGGACTGAGCTGCGGCCCTCGGGGCCTCCCAGGACCCGCCGGTGTCACCGTCACCCCGGTG
>WBMZ01011251.1:0-41265 GCA_013400975.1 Atrichornis clamosus
TGTCTTTTAAACTAAGACAGGCCTATTCCTCAATCTCCTCCAGGTTCCTCTGGATGGCATCCCATCCTTAAGGTGTGTCAACAGCACAGCTTGGTGTCATCTGCAAATTTGCTGAGGGTGCACTTGATCTCCCTGTCTATGTCACTGATAAAAATATTAAAGAGAACTGGTTCTAAGACAGAGCCCTGAGGGACACCACCCATCACCAGCCTCCATCTGGACATGGAGCCATTGACCACAACTCTCTGGCTGCATCCATCCAGCCAATTCTTTATCCACCAAATTATCCACCTTCCAAATCTATGTCTCTCCAATGTGGAAATAAGGATGTTGTGTGGGATCATGTCAAGGCCCTTACAGAAATCTAGGCCTGTCTTCCCTTGTTGGCTATTGCAGTCACTTCATCACAGAATACCACCAGACTGGTCAGGCACAATTTGCCCTTAGTGAAGCCGTGATGACCAAAGATGCTCATCCCCTTCCCTGACAGATGGAACCAACCCACCAGCCCCCAGAAGATAAGGTTTCTCAAAGCAAGTCCCATGGTCTAAGAAGTCAAATCTCTGGCTGTGGCACCAGGCCTGTAACCACCTGCTGATTCTCCAAAGACAACTGGCTCTTTCAACTCCCTTCACTTCTGACTAGGAGGATGGATCAAAAAACTACCTGCTTCAAAGTCCCTTATAGCCGTTTCCAGCACTCTGTAATGCTCCTTGATGCTGCTCAGACTGCTTCTGGCTGTACCACTGGTGACCCCAAGAAACAACAGCAGCAGGTACTAGTCAGTGGACTGTATGAGACCTGATAGTCTCAGTGACATCCCTGATAAGAGCCTCTGGTAAGCAGCACACCTCTAGAGAGAACATTAGGTCACCAAAAGGGTGCCTCTGCACCTCTCAAGAGAGTCTCCTGCTACTGTCACTTGTTGCCTTTTTACACCTGTGCTGCTTATTACACAGAGAGCAGATGGGGCTGCCTTACTCTTTATAATTTTCCTTGCCCGGAATGGATTCTAGAAAAGTCAATAATTATACCCAACCCAGGCAGAACACAAGTTTTTCTGTCTCCACTAAAACCCACTGAGACTTCAAAACACTCATCACACTATCACATCTCCACTCTGGTACTGCCCATGCATAACAAGAATTCCTCCCCACATTCACAACATTTATTTCCCCAAAACAAATTTGCAGCATGAGTAAAGTGTGCAGAAGCACAACTCCAATGGGCCTAGCCCATTAAATTAAAAACCAATTCTGTAGAAAATCCAATCTGCTGAACGTGTAGACCTAAATCCTTCCACTGCAACAACAGGTGCTTTATTTCAAAACTCAGATTTTCACAGTGATGGCTATAAATTAGAGGAAGTTACTTCCATGTTAAGAAAGGGGCCTTAAGAACAGCTGCAAGGAAACGGAAATGCAGAAGGGCAGACAACACTCTAGATTTGTTCTTATCTCTGACTACAAAGCAACTGACTGCCCTGGTCTCTGTTCTGGCAATGCAGAGCCAGCGATCCTCCCAGCAGACACCAAGCTGATGGAGGTTTAAGCCTTAAGAGATAAGGAGGTTAAGTATAGAAACTTTGCATTCTAGGTATTCTATACTACCAAAACAAACACCAAAGTTGGATTTAATAATTCAAATTACTTTTGTCTTCATTAGTCACCAGAAAGCTAGAAGCAATTCATCCGTTTTAAATACTGCATGTACTCTATAAAACATTATTAGAAGTGTGTACTTTCATGCTTGAAAACTTTCAACTTTAAAATTATACAGTAAAAAAATTGGTGACTTGTTACAACTAAGCTATGGTAATCTCAGAAAAGTTAAAAATGTAGATGACAGAGTTTCTTAACCAATGTTGAATGAAACACAGCAAAACTAAACAGACTTCAAATTCTGACTTCCAAAAGGTCTGCTCCACATTCATGTTTTAGAAAAAACAACATTCTTCCTAGTTTTGGTGAACGATATACAAGATATAATCTGTGCCAACTGGACTAAGCTTTTAAACCGAAAGAATGTTTACACACGCAATTCTGGTTACAGAAACTCAGTTTTTTCAAGGATAGCATACTTCTAATTTAAAAATGTTAAAAAAAAATAAAAAGAGAGATCAAGAATACAAACTGGACTATAATCAGATCTCCATGAAAAGGACAAGCTGCTTTGTTTTCCTATACAACCAGCAGACAAGACAAAAGTTGGAATTAAAATATAGCATTTTTCCCTTTCCTTTTTATTTCTGTTTTGTAGGAAAAAAATTCCCTGTCACAATCCACATTTATGGCATACTCACATTGTTCTGGAATAATGAAGTAAATAGAGAAACAGAAGTGCAAGCAACAAATCTATCCTACCTTTGCAAACCAGAATTACTATATGCAAATCTGTAACTTTTACGCTGAATCAAGTCCAAAAGCTCACCTACCTGCTATTCCATCTTAAGCTATGGTAAATTAGATGTCTAGGGAAGAGCACATGAACCGAAACCATAGTGCAGTTTCTGTGGATGCCTTCCTGGTCTTCAACGATTTGTGGCTTTGACTTTCTTAGTCAAAGATAATTTACATACAACAAAATCTTTGGTGGTTTTTCCTTTTCTTGCCTGTGGTTCTGTTTTACTATGAAACTGTCAAGTCCCTCTATTGTGTACGTTTTCTGCACCCACAATATCTTACAGAAACGAGTTCCTCAAGTTAACTACATGTATGAAGAATCAACTCTCTAAGTTCCTCTTGAAGCTGTAACCTGCTGGTCTCATTTAATATTCTCTCTTTTGTGTACTTGCTTGGCATGATCAATTGATGCCCCCACAGAAATTTTACAGATCTCTACCACACACCCACTCAGTCCTCTCTCTTGCAGGCAGAAAGATCCTAGTCTACTTGTTCCTCACACCACATAACTGCAGACTTTCCAGTACCTTCAAAAGCCTTTTCTAGCTCTGCTACATCCTTTTCAACATGAGGTGGAGGAAGTGGGAGAATCAGACCTGCACTTAAAATTGAAGATGCAAGAACTAAAAAATAACAGCATAAAAACAATATGTGCTAGTAAAATTTGTCAGTTTGTATACAACACTGCACCTGAATAAAACACAAATGAGAAAATGTTTCTAATGCTGACAATCCTAAAGATATAACCATCTGCCTCCATAATTTCTTCAGGAGATTCCATTCTAGAGAGTGGCAAATCCTTGCAATACTGACAAACATAATCACTTTGATGCAATTCCTGCTCATCACCATTACAGCATTTCTTACAATAAGTTAAGTTCATTCAAGAAATTTAGTTCTGAAAAGAAACACAGATGTGAAGGGCATCTTAAAACAAGATATTCCCTGACTCCTTTACAATATAAAGTTTACACGCCACCTTCAACCGGCAAAGATTTAGTGAAGCAATTACTCCTGAGATGTGTCCTGTAACACATCCTGTGATACATTTTTGCACTGTGTCCATCAGTCCACAATTTGTATCTACTTCTAATCCCAGATGCCCTTCATACCAGCACCCAGCGGTGTTCACACTCTGTTTACCTACTGCCCTATGAAGTTGCAAGGAATGTGTCACAGTCATTCATTACTGGAAGATCTCCTACCCAATGAAGCTAGTGCTACAGCACCGAGGCTCAAATACTCAGTATCGGGGTTTATTCCCCTGAGGAAATAGCACGTTATTACCTCTGTGTCAATCCCATTTCTGCTATTTTCAGTGGCTTATCTTAAAATTAGGCTGTTCTACAGTGAAGCAGCAACATATATGATGGCCCAGCAAATCTTCTCCTAGAAAGCAGCCACTGGTTTAAGTTGGAGTAAGATAACTTAAAATAAAGAGACACCGTGTTGCTCAGATAATTAGCTGACCCCTTATTTCATATCCAGTGCCGAGATTTCTACATACAAACACACACTGCATGAAATCTTTCTAAAAATGGGTTCCGTGGTGATCACCGGCAATCTGTTTACTTTCAGCTGAAGTATGTTAACTCACATTTGATTATTCTGTGTAACAGAAAAGAAAGACTACGGAATGAAATGGCAGGAAGCTTTTTATTATTATTTTTACTAATATCCAAAGAAAGAAGGTCACGTATTCCTAAAATGGTAAGAACTGAATTACACAGATTTCTACAACTCTCTGCAGATTTCAAGGGTTTGCATTATAAAATTAATTAGGTATTTCCTGCCACAGAATACACACACTTGTAACATAATGATCCTGTAGTTGTTTAACAGGTTTATCACAGACACTTCATTAAGACACTTTGCTCACAGTACAGTCTAAAATATCTGGTAGAGAGATATAGTAATACTACATATGCTAAGCTAGTGAACAAAAACTCTTTGAAGTTGTTTCTATTTCTTCAGATAGGTCAGTTTGATATTATGATGAAGCTTGAGATATATAATATTCATCTAGAAAGTTACAGTTTTGACAACAAAAGCAGTGCATGGTTCGTAAGGTTAAAGTAAAAAACAAACTGCATTTGAAATTAATCTCTAAGTTTCACTATCAATATTTTTAAAATATTATCTTTATAATTTGAATATAAAGGATTATTTTATAAAATAAATAACTGCAAGATTTATATTCTATCTATTAAAAGTACAAACATACCAAAAACTGTAGCTGTGATCTATACCAGACTCTCTCCTGCAAAGCCACCTCTCTGCAGACACCATTCAGTATTTGCAGATTCCCAGGCACATTCTCACACTCAAACCTTTGGAAGCTACTTTTTTGCATCCTTGCACACCTACAAGATGCAGACCTGGAGACAATGAAGTTGGATATGGCTGCCTCTGAACACCTTGTTATGGTACATTTCCAAGAGAAAGGAGTCCTTTGAACACATAACTTTTCACAAGTCAGACATTACTTACTAAGTGCATTAGCTCTGCTATACATTTTGTCAATTTAACTTTTTTAATACCCTCTTCCATCCATAATCTGTACTGCATGGGGGTTACTCATTTTCATCCCTCCTACTTTAAGGAAAAACAAGCCTCTTTCCACCACAACCAGAGAAGATTCAAACCAACTACAAATTGCTTGATTCCACATCCAATCTGTTATCCCATCTCTTCTACAGGATAGGATCGGAGCTGTATCTAGGACTCCACAGTATTACCGCTCCACAGTTCTCCTCATCAACTCTTCCATTTCAAATTTCTTCTCTCAGCAAATTGTCTCTAAGGTGGCTTGCTCTTTTCTCTGAGTGGCTATCAAAACCAGAAATAAAGCCTGACAACCCAAAGATCCACCCCAAAAAAATGGTACAAGTACACATCAAAACCTTCCCCAAGAGCCATGCAGATGGAATCTTGTGCTCTCCTGCTGCCATGGTACATCCTGAGGAACCCAGTGCACTCCCACTCACAGGAGGCTGGCATGAGTCAATCTGGGAAAACAGCTCTCCTCAGCCAGAGCACAGCTGCCTGTCACACACGAAGTACCACAGAAGTGATTTGCATCAATTTTTTCAGTTGTTCCAAGACCAAGAAATGATAAAGGGTAAGGGAGTGGAATGTACCCAAGTTCAAGGTGGTTGAAGTGCTTATGGAATCAAAGGTTAACCAAAAATGCTTAAGAAGAAGCGTTTAAAGAAATAAATGGGAGAGTTCCATTTCAGGACATGAAATCAGTGCCAGTCCCACACCAATGCCACCATCTCACCTCTCCCACGGCCACGTTTCCCACGGTCTGAAGGCCTGTCTCCTTGATTGTTGTCCACTCCATTCTCTTCAGCTCTAACTGTGGAGAGAGGACAGCTTAAGAGAAGGTTTAGAGACTCATATATGAGACAATACAGCCATCTGCTGAACCTCAACCTCAAAGGAAAAGGCAGGATTTTCAAGTGGGCTGGTCAACAGATCTCAGTCACCCCATTTCTTTGGGGCCTAACTAGAGGTAAGTTAAGTTTACTTTGTACTGGACAAGTATGAGGCAACATATAAGGAAAATTCCCTCAGCAGACAAACATCCACAAGTGCCATGTTTTGAAGCCTACACTATTTAATTAATTATGGTCTCACCTCTTTATTGAGGTAGAAAATACAGCTGCCTCATTCTATGTTTCCTTGACAATACCAGTGTTTTCCTTGGTTGACAACAGTGGGGGGAAAAAAGGGATAATCAATAACACCAACTGTTCTCCTGTCTGCCCATACTGCATTCCTGTACAACCAGGGAAACTTAAAAAGAGATCCCTCTCTATGTAAAGCAGAGGGATGATGACTGGGTGAAGGTAAGGCATAAGAAAAGCACTGCAACCCAACTATTTTGGGGAAAACTCCTGACAAGGTACTCTGAAATATGGCTGGCTCCTTGAAGGGAAAACAAAACAAAACAAAACAAACAAACAAAAAAATCCAAAATCAAATCAAACCAAAAAAACCTGGCCTCTTAAAACACTCACGGATGAGATTTTCTACTGCACACCTTCTCCTAATGGCAGCAAAACAATGCTTGGACAGAAAGCTGGGAAGAAAATATTAATATTTGGTAACCATCTGAAATGTCTTTAATTCCAGTTTACAAAAAGAGACAAGCAGCATCTGTCTCTAGCAAAAATTTTGTCCCTCACTTTCATTTTGATGTATCTAAATTATACTTTTCTAAGTCTAGCTGCAAGTTTTATTAATTTTTTTTTATCTTGACATTACTCTATCCTATGAAGATTCACAATGTTTATACTGGCACAATATCGGAATATATTTCAATTATTAATTAGATGAGTTGGCTAATATTGTAAATATTTTTCCTGCTTTTAAGTGGAAAGCTAAACATATTGCACTCATTCTGATTTCTTTTCTCATCTATCAGTGTGCCCTGTCCAGCCCTTACTGGCAATATACACAACTTTGAGAATGCTGATACAACTTAGATTTAAAAGCAACAAGTATCCAAATAGTGAGCTAATGTGATTGTATCTAACTTGGAAACACACTTTGCTTTTGTACAATGTATTATTGCAACTGTAGCAAAGGTTTAAATGTTTCAACCAACATTGAATTTTCTCTGTTGTAGAAACTCACCTTTGGTTGGTTTATGTGAGAAATACATGTTAAGAGATTAATAATCATCCCCGTGTTTTCATTCCCCTTATGAGAAGATGAGAACATCTTCAGGTTCTCCCACTCATAAAAGGAGATGGAGTCAAAGCTGGATAATTTTTTCATTAAAAGAAACAAAAAAGTATATCAGCTGTGCAGCGACTGACTTGCTCTCAAGCACGCTTACAAAGAGTCAATTCTAAAACTTACAACAAAAAACAGCAATTTGTACAAGATGAATTCATCAAACGAGAACAGACTTATATTAAACTGAGTGTCTCTGAACAAGTACAGACCATCCCAAAACCAAGTCACATAGACAGATCAAGCATACCTGTAGCACAAACAAGTTATGATCCCTTCAATGCTGAGCTATAGTTGGATGGACTTTGCTCCATTAAGCACTTGCTCTTAGCTCAGTCAGTTCCAGCTGCAAGAAAAGTGTCTAAATCTTTAAAAATTAACCCCTATACATACACTCTCGGACACGGCTGCCTCCTCTTCCCCGTCTGTTGGAACTTCCCCGTCCACGACTCACTTCTCTGTCCCCTCGTTTCTCTCTGTTCTCTTTGTTTTCTGAACCTTCCTTTCCAAGGCTTTTCTTCTTTCCCCCTACAGTCTCCCAAGAAGTCTATTTGGGTAGAATAGAATTAGACACAAAAGTCAAAAAGGAAAAGACACCTCTCAATGCACACTTCCACCTCATACCCCCCCAGTTCATGGAAAAAAACCCAGGTATTTGCATAATGTCACATATGCAAACTACAGTGATATAAATGGAAACACAGGTTGTATTTTTGCAACAAGATGAGGACGAAATGTGTTTTAAGTTCAACTGTCTTAGGGAATGCCTGAATCCCAAATATTTCTGGCTATAATGGACTTTTGCAAGTTCAAGGAAGCCTCACAATCGTAACACAAAACATCTGCAAAGCAAGCAACAGTTCTCCTCTCAAATATATCCATAAATCTAGCAAGGAAGCATGAACAGAGCTATCTTCTTCTCCCAAGCAAATGAAAAAAATCCTTTTAAGTATCATTCTCATCAATCTTTCATTCAATAAGTATGTGGCCTAAGGAAGGAAAAAAAAAAAAAACCAAAAAAATAAAAGCTATTATCCAGATAAACTAGAATTTAAGCCCCAGAACACAGAATGGCAGAAGAACAGCTTGGGAAAACTGATGATGAGCCAGACCATCCACTCTTAACAGCTACAGACCATCAAATACAGCCAAATACAGGAAAAGCTACGTCTAAACAAGGCAAGGGATCAGATTAGGCTTCTGTCTTAATATTAAACTCCATCTTTAAAATAAATTCAGGTATGGTATCAAATCCATAGGACTCTCCGTAGGAGTTGAAAATAAAATGACTAAAACACTTGCCAAGAATAGCACAGCAACTCATATTATGCAATTGCATGGTTAGTCTATTGAGCCATAGCTGCAAAGCAAGGAAGAAAGGTATTATTTGCAAACCGTTAAGATGACAGAGAGGTTTACAGGTATGTCCCCATTTCTATGAGCTTACAGCTCAGGTAAGATATTTATATGCAAATTGTTGTGAAGCACTAAAGCATGACGTGACAGGCACCTGCATCAAACAAAAAAGGTTGTCTATCAGTAATCTTAGGTCCTGTCTTATCTCCTCTCAATTTCAGCAACAGCAGCTCAGCAGCCCTGATGAGGCAGGCCATGACCAGGTAGTCCAAGCTGTCTAGGAAACCAATGCTATGAGGAAAACAGGTAACAAAGCAGTTTACAGTTACAAACACAGTGTTGCAGATTCTCCTTTGAGAGAATAAGAACAAAGAGAATGGTTAATCTCTCATTTTTTGGCATGGTATTGGTGAGAAAGAAGGCTGAAACCACTTTTCAGTTTCATCTCCAGTGCAGAAGACAAAATCAGCTTGGGTGAAGCACAGCCAGTGCTCATCAGAAGTATAAAAGTACCTGTTTGAGTAACACAACCTTATCTGTGAGGCACACAGCTGTAGTAATTACCACATGGCTTCACCTTCCAAAGCCTGTGTAACTGCACTAGAATACTCCTAGTGCTTTAGACACCTCACAGCAGGAAAAATACCTGCACTGACAACTGAAGAGCCAAGTCTACACAATTCAGCATCCACAATTTCACTGATGGGTTTGGTGCCAAAGCATCTTTGATCACTTCAGGTAATACCCAAAACTGGATAAGGCTGCAAAGCTGAAGAGGAAGCAGCCTCTCCCGAGTAAGGTTTAAAATAACTTGGGAAGGATCAGCAAAAGGATGACATCAGATCTATGCTTTCCCACAATACAATTCTGAGGAAAGCCTTGAGAAGTCAGGCATGTCCTTTAAGATAGAGGAAGATGCTACCTCTGAGCATGGGGATCCACCACAAACTACTGAAGCTGTCTCTTTCTGTAAGGAAGGTAAATAGATTAGAGTTTCAGCTGACAACGCCTGAGGTAACCCAAATGACAGTTGTGGGTCTGAACTTTGAAAACATTTAACAGAAGAATTCTTGTTGACCTGTTCTTACATGGAAAGAATAAAAATCTGAAAGGTCCCCTTTGTTCTACATTCAAAGATTTAGTAAAGTAAAACACGGTTAGGCATAAAATGGAACTTATGTCTGTAGGAAGTTAAATGGATACAGGTCTTGGGCAAAGAATCATGTTCTTCTCTACTCATCCACAAGCCTCTATCTATCCAAAGCCGTCATAATTGCTGGAAATGAAAAGTCTTCATAAAGACTAAGTCACACAGCATGCAGCCTTGAAAATCACAGCATTAAGCCCAAAACAAAAAAAGACAAAAACAAAACTGGCTGAGTACCAAATAAAATATAAATACACATTTTAGCTATCACTCCTTGCTCTTTTAAATCCTCCAGTTGGATAGAAACATCTTACAAATGAAGTTTAAAAAAAACTTCAACTGCATCAAAGAAGAGTGAAAAAGTGATTTGAGAATTTGCATTCAGAATTTGTAGCACCTCAGCTTACAACTTCACATCAAATTCATGGTTAAACTGTTCTCGAGTACAATGGCCTTAAAATCAACCCTTCCAACTGGAGGCCCACAAACTTCCACAAAGAATAAATTTCTCCACACACATCAGTTAATACTCCTTCCTCCTTGACCACTTTTAAGTTCTCTGTATCTGTTTCTAAGCTGCGTTTTGTCTATAGAGAGCAGTGGGTTCAGAGGGACTTGTCAAAAGAGCAGAACGTATTGATACCACTTCTAGCTGAAAAATGAGTTCAGAAAGTTTCTTCCATGTCATGATCACTTGCAACAATTTGCTAAAGTAAGAAAGGATTTAACGTTCTCTATCAACCAGAAAACTACTTACAACTAAAAAACAGCAAATATGAAAAGTACAAGAGAACACAAAACCAGCACGTTACCCAGACAGATTTAATCAAGGTGAAATGCTGTCTTCTACTCCCAACTTGTCAGCTAGCTCAGTATTATATACTTCTGTGTATTAGACCATCTCAGCTCTGATAAAAAATGAAAAGGGGATAGAAAAGAAAGTCCTCTCAGTTAGAACAGTGTGTGTTCTAGATTTAGGGTGTGTGAGGGGCGAGTTTCCTCATTAACAATAAACCAGATTACACATCCTGACAAATCACAGGAAATACTGACTGTTCAGCATCAAGAAAGGAAGTCCCAGGTTTCTTTCCCAACAGAGATGTGATGGAATCTAATTTAATGCCTTGGACAAGCTGTGAGAAGTCCCTCCAGCAAAAAATTCAACTGCAGTAAAACATATTTTCTTAGTAACTCTTGGGATAAAAAATTTCTCTGTGCAACATTCTAAGCGATGTTATTTGTTGTTGCATACACATTGTTTAGTCTCCTCTTTCTGTTTTTCAATTAAGTCATGCAAATGAGCAACACACTTAAAGGAGCAACTACTTGTTGCATCCTCTCCTGACATAAGTAGCACTAACAATGCAACTTGCAGATGTGGAAACCTCCTCCAACTTCAATACCAGCAATGCACATCTACAGAAGTTGCACAACGTAGAACATCTGCCTGCCCTTTAGGTTTACAAAGATTGACCTTTGTGACAAACAGTCTCAGGCCTCAGGGTTGTGGAGGGTCTACACAATAACTACAAAAATTACAGCAAGAAACAGGCCTGTGTCCGAGGGAGCACTGCGTTCTGCTGCACAGTTAAAACTGCTGTATGCAAATGAAAGCAGAGGACTCTGCAAGAGACCAGCTGAACACCCACAACATTTTCCAGATTCAGCCTTCTCCAAGGTATGCATGCAATAGAGAAGCTGCCCCAGTTTCCACTTCCTTCAAAAGAAATTGAATAGAGACATGGAAATTGAAAACTTCTGAAATATGACTTTCCCAATCGCTCCTTAGAAGTTGAAAAACACAGCAAACAGAAGGAGCAGTTTAACATGGAAGTAAAACCTTACCGTGTCTGAACTTCCTTCCAGCAGTATGTTGATTGCTCTGTTCACATCCCCATTACAATCATGTAGTGCCACTATGCACTCATCCTGGTTTTTCCCCGTCACTTCCATAAGCTAGCAGTAAAAGTCAGACATGTTAAAATATCTAAATTATCATAAGAAAACAAAGAGTTAGAATGACCACAGATTACAACAAAGCACACAGCTACCACGTCAGAGTAAACTAAAATCCTGAATAAAGGAATCTGCATTTTACAGATCTGCTCGGGATTCAGACATGAGACAGGAAGAAGCACAAATCAATTGGTAATCAAGAAAGCACTCTTTCACACTTTTTTTATTCTGTATGCTTGCAGCAAATGCTGTCCATGCAGATACAGAAATATACAAGTGTAAACATGTAAAGGACCAGCATAGTTTCAGTATCATCCTCTCTCCCTCCATACCAAACTTGCCCCTCTTTATTCCACTCTGAGAACAGACATACGGCAAGACATGGCAGAGAACACATCCTTCTGGAAAAACATCCAGACAAAGAAATACATTCTTTTTCAGACAGATTAGCTCCCTTGATCCGTTTTAGCATAACGCCACACAAGAGTCACACGTAATAGTTGATTAAGGAGACCTAGTTCTGAATTATGCTCCTTGGATTTGCAGTGTACATCCTGAGGAGTGTGGGACAGAAATAATCTGTCACGGGGCATCCAGCAACTTCATCCAAAGAACAAAACCTACATGAGCTAGAAATACACATGCAGAATGTAAAACATTGGAGATTTTCTATGCAGAACTTAATTCATCTCCTTCCAATCAACATAGCAACAAGCACTATTGATGAGGGTCCTTTGCCTTCATAAAGTACAAGACTTCACTTTAGGCACAGCAACAGAACTAGGTTGTAACAAGAACAAAAAGCACTTTATAATGCTTCAGAGGATGTTTTACAGAGAAAAAGAAGTCAAGAAATCTGCTCCTCTGCTGCACTAGTGCATTCAAGCTAATTCTTGACTCCTAGGTTCTTCAAGAGTTGTGATGTAATTGCTAGGACAAAATCACCAACAGCCACAGTAGACCAGTGACAAAGATTGTCAGGTCTACTTGAATTAATGGTCTCAGCTATAAATGGGTAATGGAAACTTGATTATCTAACACCCAACACTCACCAGAGTAGAGGAATGGTGTCAGATTTCATTTACACAATGTAATTCTATCATTTTAATGTATACACAGATCTGTGAGATCAGATTATTTATTTTTTAAAATAACACCTTGATTCACTTTTAAGCTATGATTAGACTTTTACTTTTCCTGACAGACTTCCAAGATACTAGCAAACTCAGTTTACACAGGTGACATTTTTGTCACATGCACATATATGTGGACAAGCTGAACACACTCTTTATTCTGTCAATCACTAATGATCAGGACCATATCAGAGAGATACATTGTGGAAGAGACATCAGCACAAATGAGTTTTGGCCTAAAGGTTTGTCTACAAACAAAAATACATCAATATAACTATATAGCCAGAGCTGTATTACCACACAATTTCTTGTAAACAGACTTTACAGTGCAATAAGAGCACCTTTGTTTAGTTAAAATTACATCCTTCTGAAAAAGGTTTCATCTAAACCAGAAACAGATGATCTAACTCCAAAATGTAAGCCAGCTAGCATTTTATTGCAGGGGAAAAAAAACTTGTACCATAAGAAACATACTTGTTTCACTTTATCTTCAAAATCTGCATCGTTCTTATCGTAGATCATCTGAGCAAGGCGAATCTGTTCTGCTGTTGCCTGAAAAAAGGATAACATCCAATAAAGTACACGGAAGGTAAGTATATTTTTTAAAAGTATATGCTAGTGCCATTGTTTTTTCCCTCCAGATTCTCAAAAAGAACATACACAACAAGCACAGAGATGCTGTGGGGAACAGAACGTATCTTCTACATGCCCATTTAATAGTTTTAAATGTTATTTGGGGCAGAACCAATTTCAACACATTCTCATCTGTTTGAAACGCAGTTAAAGGTCACCAACACTGATGAGACAACCATATAAAAACAATAAAGAATTTACCACACAAGATTATGTTTCAGTATTAAAACTTTTATTTAGGATTTACTACTTCAGAGTTAAGAGTTTTATTGTAACAAACTGGCAATGCTATCTCTAAATTAACCACATCTCTGATGGTTCTTGCTCACATCACCTTCCATGACTCTCCCAACAACAACCTGACTCTGTAGTTTTATGAGCACTTACAGAGACTTGAGTCATGCCTCAAGAATTCGCCCATGAACAGCTGCACTTATTTTTTTTATAAGCCAATACTAGTCTCTGAAAGCTGGTAAAGGAACTTGCTATTAATGAAGTATCTGGTGCTTCTGTAATGCTTCTGGACAACAAATGCACACTGGCAACTTGTATAAAAGCTGAAAGACTGAAAGGGATAGATGCAATCAAGTACTATAAATCCTCACAGATTATGGCTGCCTCTGAGAGAAAGCAACCCTAATACAGATGTCACATCACACAGGTCGCTCTTCACAGTGCAGCATCTGCAGCCTACTTGAACTGTACTTCTGAGAAAATACCAAAGGACAAGTGTGTGCTACAAGATCCTGGACCTCATTTGATTTCAGCTCAAAGAGAAGAGGCTACTGTCTCATGTAGAGAAGGCTGATACTGAAGAGAGGCAGGACCCAAGATACAAGTTGATGAGCTGTAGATGTGCTTCTTCATTCCGTGAAACCAGCTCATCCATTGAAATTTGTAACGGAAAGGACTCACCTGGGGCAGCTGGCTGAATCCCACCTTTTGCCATCCCACTTCACAGGACACACACATGAAATTCTGTGCCTCCCAAGTTCAGACCTAACCAGGCTCAAACTGCTTGGCTTTTGGCATTTACCACAAATGCAAGCTCTAGAGGAGGTCTCCAAATATAAATGCTGAGAAGAGTCTAAAAATTACTCCAACGTACACCAGCAGCTGCTTATTTGCTGAAAAGTTACTGCAGCTGTCCCAGTTCCTGGAGGGAACTGACATTTGTGCTCAGACAACATTCCAAGAGAATTAGTGTTTGTAACACAGTTACGTACTCTACCTTACTTCATCTTTTCAAAGTGTCATGCTGACAGCCTCATCTGTCACTCCACTGGGTAACAAGTTCCCAAGCAGGCCCTCCCCAGTGCCACCCTCCACAGAAGCTTTCCTGTCAGTGTGCTGTAAAGCAGCTCACTCTTGGTGTCTGCTGAGCTCTCAGCAGACAGCAAAAACAAAGTATCTGCTGGTTTCAATCTTGTTGATCCATCTTCTCAGTCTGACTACAGCCTCCTCAGGCACACTGCAACTATTAAGCTAGTGAAGAGATTTTCTTTGAAGATACCCGGAGCAAAAACATCCAGCCAATGTAATTTCTGTAGAGACATGATGGTGTATTTGACCAGAAATCAAGAATCCACTAAGATTCATATTTTTCTCTAAACAAAGGCTCTTCCAAGCCCACGTTAGAAGACAACAACATACCGACTTAATAACAATTTCAAGTGTATGACAGCATCTTCAGTTCTCCTGTGTAAGCAGTGATCTCAGAAACTTGTAGATGCAGTATTGCTAATATTTATGCCAGTGGATTACATCCAGATGGAACTGAAGATTCAGAAATAAAAAAGGTAACAACCAAAACCACAGGCTGTGTTTACTACACAAAAACCAAACCAGTGTCACAAAAAGTTCTGTCTTTTTCTCCAGCAAGTGGTGGTTCTTTATTTTCAAGGCACCATTGTTACAATTAATGATGCAGTATCCCATAAGAGAGTATAATTAAGTTTTAATTGTGGCTAAGAAAGTAGTAGCATCTCAAGACAGCCTGAACTTTACTCAACCTTACAAGATACATTACCTTTTCAATATAACAGAGTGGAAGAAATTTTAAACTGAAAACTTCAAACTACCAGAAAACAAAAGTGTGCAAAACACAAAACTATGTGAGAGTAATAGGCTCAGATCTCACAGTAAAACAGCATATTTATTATCCAGAAGCAATGCAAAAGAACTATGATGTAATTTCTTAAATAATTTAGATGATGATCAATGTGATATTTTGACAGTGGAATCTCTATTTGGGAAAGCAACATTACTTTACATTCAGAAAAATGAATCAGTGGTGATCAAACAGTAAAATACACAAACTTCTGTTGATATATAAAGACTGACTAAGCAGAAAGATCCATCTGATTGATATTTAAACAATAAAGTACATGGTGCATTAAAACGTAACTGCTGTATATTAAGTAACCACCTTTTGAAATGAACAAATCAGTATCTGTTATGCAAACAGTAGAACAAATGGACAAAATGCAAAAAAAGCTCTGGAAGACTTAACACTTAAAATAAAAGAATCCTGTAGGTTAGAATCCTACAGTGATATCCTCCAGTGATACTCTGTGACCATGTTCATGGCAAATTTTTTTTCCTTTTAACAGCTGGAATTTCCAGTGTTCCAGCTTGTACCACTGTCTTTCTGAGGAGAGTTACCTTCTACCTTTCCTATACCTTTTCATGAGGTACCTGAATAGAAGACATAACCTTGCCTTGCCTCCTTAGCGCTGAACAAACCTAGTTCCCTCAGTCACCCCTCATTCATTCTGTGCTTCAGACTGACAACCATCTTTGCAGCTTTTCACTGGACTTGCTCCCATTTGCCAAAGTCTGTGTTGTGCCAGGGAATCCAACCAGGCGAAGTACTCCACTGCTGTCTTGCAAGATGTCAAAGAACGGGAAGCCACCACTTCTGCCAGACTGCTCGCTAGACTCCTGCAGCCTTGCTTGTTTTAAGACAAAACCAAATTCAGCTTCATCTGTTTCAAGTCACTTTCTAAATCAACACATTAGCATGAATCACCACAATGCAAAGTGCTGAAACTCAAGGAGATGATAAGAGTTTGAGGTCACAAGATTAATGCTGTGCAAAACAGAACAAGTGGGTCTCAATGTGGAAGGCCGGCCCAGAAAACAATAAAAGGCACTATCTCCCTGTGGAGCACCTCTAGATTGATGCACACTCTGCCAGCAAAGAACTGAGACAATTTTTTAATTGAGTCAAATTTTGAGATGTATCAGACAACAGAATAATGAGTTGTCAGGAGCAGAAACATTCTGCACTCCTGGCAACCCAGACAAGCACACAACTACTGCTGCCAAGAACCAAGGCAGCGGTGTGAGAGCCTAATTTCCGTCTAAGAGACACACAAAATTGTGGTCTGCTAGTGAATGACAATTTCATTTTGTGGGGTCACTGCATAAGAAGTTTAGGATTTTGTGACTTGCAAATACACTGAGTCATGCTGTAGAACACAAGATGCATCTAATGAAGCTTTTCCCACCCATGCAAATTCATCTATTGACCAGAAATCTTCTAGCATCAGAAGACTGGCAGATGGAAGAGCTGAGATCTGAGGACTGTGAGGTCACAGGACAGAAATCCTGATACAGGCATAGAATTCCTCACTGATCGGAAACATTGCTGAAGAAAATAAAACTCCTTTAGAAACAACACAGGAAAAACTTAACACTACCCTGCATTACTGAGTAATTAAAGCAAGTAATCAAGCATACTCTTCCAAAATAAATCATGATTTTTCATACCATCTTTTTTCAGTTTTTACTGACTCAGGGAAGCAACTTCTATCATTACATGCTCACTTTCAAGTCAAAGAGTTGATACAGTAGCACGTACCTGTACTACTTGTTTCTGTGGTTGTGTTGGCTGTGTGGATGAAATTTGCATTTTGTCCCGAGTGCCCCGGGTACGTTCACTGCCCACCGAAGTCATCATATACAGTATATACAAAACAATGTATGTACAAAATACAAAATCTGAAAGAAGAAAAAAAGAGCATGAGTTAAGGTGGGTACTAATTCAATAACCAAATAACATAAATGCAGTAGTTTGAACTCCTCCTGCATTTACCACTAATCCTATACAAAAACTCATGAGAAAGCAGCTTTAATACACTATTATTGGATTTATTGCAGTCTTTACAATAAAGGGGGAAACGCAATGGACAGAAAGCATTTTTGTCAGCTGATTGGAACTATACTTCCAAATGACATCTAAATCTCACAGCTTTTTCCAGCTATTTAACCTGTAGACTTTACTATTGGCTACTCTGCTGAAATTCGAGCTTCAGCTGCATCACTCAAACTTCTTTACTACCTGCTGTCTAGCTGTGACAACTGGAATTTAACTGCTTTCACATCCACTCAAAATGCTACACAAAAATCATATTCACGAACTAGGCAGTTCTTCTTTTCCCTCCCATCAATCTGCACATACATGGACATCATGGCCAATTTCAACTCTGCTTCTCATCTCTCATTTATAAGAGAAATTATGATGCCTATTCTTAAATCCAGCCTCTGTAGTCAGTATTTTTGTTTTATTCTCCCTCATATTTACAGAAACAATTTATAAAACTACCTATCATCCCGCTTGAAACATACAGTGGTTGCATGATAATGAAGAAACCCCAAAGAAAACCCAAATCACACACATACATCATTCTATCCCATTTGTGGCTCTCTGCTTTCATTCTGATTTGTCCTCTAGTATTAAATTACTTCCAAAAAAAGACATTTTTATTCACCCTGTTTGTACAGCATTTAACACAGGAGTAATCAAGGAGCATGGTGTGTAACAGCTGAGCTAACTGGAAACAGATCTCTCACGTGGTCAGAATGGTCATGTTCAGCTGCCCAGTTTCTGTCCCCATAACACTAGCAAGTAAAACTGCAACATTTTGGAACTAAGGACAATTTCCAAGTGGTGTACCTGGGCAGAAGAAGTGCAAAGTGCTTTTACTGCAGCCCCAAAATATGAGCAAGCCTCAGCACACAAATTCCCAGGGTAGCAGCTTTGTGCAAACTGGGTAGCACTGAGCTCAGTGCACAATAATCACAGAATCACAGAATAAGATGAGTTGGAAGGGACCATCAAGGATCATCAAGTTCAGCTCCTGGCCCTGCACAACACCAAGAGTCACACCATGTGCCTGAGACTACTGTCCAAGCACTTCTCGAACTCTGACAGGCTTGGTGCTCTGACCACTCCCTGAGGAGTCTGTTCCAGTGTCCAACCACCTTCTCGGTGAATAACTTTTTTCTAATATCCAACCTAAACCTCCTGTGAGACAAATTCAGGCCTTTCCCTTGGGTCCTGTCACTGGTCACCAGAAAAGAGCTAAGTGTCTGCCTCTCCTCCCTCCTCTTCCCCTCTCAAGGAAGTTGTAGACTGCAATGAGGTCTCCTCTCAGTCTCCTCCAGGAAACTGAGCAAAAGCTGCAATCCCATGGACTAGGATGCGTTCAACACACAACTGATCACTGGCAGTCACAAGTAATGGGTATTTGACACTTAAAGCTGCAATTAGATGCTTCAGTTTAAATACCTATTCATGGTGCTCAGGAGCCTCATCTACAATCAAAAGGACAATTAACCCTATTATCATCTGAATCTCTTCTTCACTTTAGAAATACTCTCTTGTTGGTCAAAATTGAACCCTGACATTGAATTTATTTATGCACTAGCTAAAGCATTCCATAATGCTTTAATGCCTGAGAAGTAAGTGTATTTCCACGAGAAAAGGCCTGCCTTTAGGAGGAACGACTGCACTATGAGCTGAATTGGAATACCATGTTTCTACAACTTTATGAATACATTGACCAAAGCCAATCTCTCTCACAGTCCCTTAAGGTCTAACTGTATTGCCTTCTAAGCCTCAGAACACACAGGCCTTCAGAGCACTGTGTCTGACATCATAAAGGCCAGATACAGCCAAAACAAAAGTTATATGAGCTCCTGACACTATGTTCTAAGGAAATCAAAATATTAAGTAGATATGGAGATGCTACGGACAGCAAGTTCAACACTTATCACCAACTGTCTGCTCATGGCCGTACACTAATATGATAAAGACATATGGACATTTTCACTTGAGTCTGCAGTAAAATTACTTCATATCTAAAAAACTTCAATTTATACAGACTAATAATGATCTCTGGGTTAGTTTTTTGTTTGGTTTGGATTTTTTTATTGTTTGTTTTTTCAAGTATCAGTCTGTTTACCACAATTTGAACCCAGCATAACGAGCAATGAATAAAGCACACAAGTGAGAGCACTAACTTACCTGAAAGACAAGCTAATAGTCTCAAATATGATTTTTCTAGAATCAGCCCATTGTGGTTCAAGATTTGTTAAGAAACTGTAACTCTGTTGCGTCTCAATTTGTTCAAAATTCCTGAATTAATATCGTATTTATACAGATTGTGGTACCTAGGAATTCTGACATATTTCTGTAAGCGCTATTTCTCCCAATTTCACCAAAGCTACTCAAAATACAGTGATCCATATTTTAGACAGGACAGCTGAACACATATACTGAAGTGTCTTACTGTATGTTTGCAAAGCGCATGCTGAACTACAGCCTACACTGACAGCCAGGCAACATACAATTTCTGAAGAAGATTGTCTCCTCTGCCTTTCCTAGCATGCATTTTTCAGTGCGCGTCTGTGTCACCACTGCTTAAACCATGCTTGTTCTTCAGGATGAAAGGATACTTTAAGAAAAAAGGCAGGCACACAAGTGTTTGAAACACTCCTGGGGGATGAAGTGGCACAGAAGGATCAGGCTGCTGTGGACACAGAGCTCCAACAACCTGAACAACCTAACAGGGTCTTTAAAGCAGATCCTCATCCTCCTGCCTGTGCAGTCCACGAGCAGCACAATCTGGCAACAGGTTCGAACTAAAAAAACCCCGGCAAAGACACAGGCAGCAGTATGAACTTGTACTTGCTTCAGACAAGCATGGAACCCCGTGCTCAGTTTGACAGTCCCACACAAGCCAACAAGGACACATTACAATCCATCAGGCACAATTCAGTCTTCTTAATAGTACATCTGGCAGCCTGATAAAAACAGAGCTTTCAAACCACTGTTATTTAACTTCACCTTAAGTGGGCTCCCACTGTCTACACGCAGTGTCCAGACACAGCAGCTGAAGAGCCGTGCCCCACCTCAGACACTGCACTAAGCAGGCACACGCGGCACCTCCCTGGCTCTGCTGAGGCTTCACTCCCGACCACACCTACTGCAGAGTAACGAAGAGACAGGCAGCGGGGAGGCACGGAGCCACTGCTTTCAAATCATCACAATGACAACAGTTTTGAGCATTAAGTGCGACATTATTAATTAATTAGATGGGGCTGAACAAGAACATTTCCTTGCTCACAAACCAGCTTCTTATTCTCTCCAACTCCTCATGTTCATCAAGTCTGTTTGCAAGCTGCTGAGATAGTAATGAGCAGGATATCACAAACTGATGAACTTAATTTTAACTGCAGATCAAATGAGGAAATAAGATTTGAGACTGGGAGGAAGAAAACTCTTAATTAAAATCTGTTTAATAAAGATTAAGAAAAAAAATATTCAGACAAGCAGATGCTTCAGTTTCCACATCAGGGTCTGGCACAGTGCAGAAGTCCTCCTCAGCAGTTAATATCTGACCTTGCAGACACTGCAATTCTAGTAAGCAACCAAAACAGCAGTATTTGAAGAAAGAGATAAAACATTAAATGAAACTAATACTGGTTTCATCACTTTCTATATACTAGTACAGAGCACTTGTGAAAAAAAGGAGAAAGCATTAAAGAAAGAGACAGGGCTTCCCAAAACTCTTGTGTAAAGAAGGTGGCTGTACTTCTGTCATGACAATTAAGAAAGATGCACAAGATTCCTACAAGCCTCTTTTTTTCTTTCACTGATGTAATCTAGTACCTCCAGACCAAAGTTGTATTTCTTAATTTAAAAACAAAGAAAAAGCAAAATCCAAACAAAACTAAAGTTTAAAAATGCCTTTACCAGTACTTAAGACTTAATTTTTTAAAATTTCCATTAAAAATTGAAAGCAATGGAGGCATTTAAAGACAAAAATCATCCCAAATCTCAATCTTTTGTATTAGTTATCTGCCTGTATAGCAAGTTTTAGTCCAAGGACCTACACTACAACTGCAGATACAGTAGTGTGTAATATGGAATGGCAACACTTATTCTAGCTTACAAAAGCAGTAACAAAGTAGTAATATCTGAACACCCGCCCTTCCTAAAAACTACCTAATCCCCCCACCAAGTCTTCATCCCTAGTCTTATCCAATACATTTAGTTGTTGTTTTGCTTTAGATTTTAGAAGGAAAAGAGGAAGGCAAAGAATCAAAGATTAATTTAATGCATATAAACACCAAAAGCAGGTTTTTAAAGCTATTATAATGTTTTCTCTGATCAGTTGTTCAATCTTCCTTCAGCGAGAACTCTAGGCCTTTTAGACTCAGTGAAGTTAGAAAAGGTTGAGATACACAGAATACAAATTGACTTGACACGGTTGCAAGCCCCCAAGACACAGGAAATCTATTACTGAACTTCTATGAACAGACCAGGCATGGCAACAGCAACTGATTTTCAAGATTCCTCTAGAAGTTAAATATTCACTGCCATCAGATGCACAAAACATTTGCAGTTTAATTCCTTTCCTGAGCCAGGCTCAAGAAAGTTACTATGTTGACTCCCTGGACAAGGAGCTGTGATAAAGAAACCATGCAAAAATCTCTGTGAATACCTTAAAAGTGTGATTGCTTTTTTATATTCAAAATACAAAGCTACCAGCCAAGGATTTCTCACAATGTCAGGGCTGCGAAAAGGCTGCAGGACACCGCCTCAGGAGGGCGTAACTGCTGTACTTGTACAGTGAGCTCAGATTTTATTGCTACGCCTATACTATTATATGAGCATGAGGAAAAAGAACAGAGGAAAAAAATTATGTCTGTAAAGCATCAATGTAATGCATTTCCCTCGAGTGCTATTGTCCAAAGCATCTCACCATCTTTATTGCTGCTTGAAACAAGAAGAGTCTGCAAGAGACAGATGTTCCTCAGGAGCACTGCTGTTGACTCAGTGTCTGTACTGCCCCAAGCAACTACACTGAACATGAGCTTATGGATCCTGGAAAGATTCATGTCTCATCTTACGGTCTTCTATGGTAAATAGGAAAAATATTGACCTGCATCACTGGCAGAACACCACAGGAGAGATAAACTTTACTATCTGTATGCTCCCATGTTTTAACAAGGAAGGAGTATTGCTAGGTGCTAGCAGCCTGAGTACCAGCACAAACATATAAACTAATAGAGAAACTTCCAGTTGTGTTAACAAACTGTAGCAAATAACCAAGTGAGTATTCTTACCCACCTTTCTTAAAGCCCTCTGAGTTGTTAGTTGAAATGATTACTCTGCCAAGCCAATCTATAATTAGCTAATTACACATCCCCATCTGCAGAAATCAAAAAATTCTCTTTAACACCAGAAAAAAAAAAGCAGCTTATTTTAAAAATTAGTACTCCTATACAAAGGAAGACAAAAAACATACATAGGTTTTACAAATTAAAGAAAAGACAGCGCCTGGGAGAAGTTTTGGAAGAAAAAGTGCTCATCCTCAAAAGACTGGAGTTAGGCAAAGTCTGGTCACATATTCAGAGCCCAAAAGTATGATGTGGACAAGGCACTGAACAATGCATGTTTTCCACTAGTAGAGCATGTTTCAACCATGAAAGTTAAGTAATATAATTAACACTATTTTTTAAAAAATCCTCTAATCTCACAGTATCTACTTTTTTTTCTATTATCCCAGCGTCTCCACCTAAGAGATGTGTTTCACAATTTAGTATATATCAGTGATTGTCTAGTTTTAATCAAAATCTGCCAGCTACATTCAATAAACACCCTGTGGAATGGTCCTCACCATTTCTTTATAAATATTCAAACTTTTGAGGCAACAAGTGCCCTTATTTATACAGAAATTCAACTTTAACTGGTATTTTAATTTTTAAAAAGTATGACAATCACACTAAAATCAGAGAAGTCTGACTGACTTCCACCTAGGGCTTTATCCTCCACACAACAAAGTCAATCTTCAGACTGCTAAAAAACTGGTTAGCAGAACTCACCCAGCTCCTCTGCTGTCAGAACTCTCCCGAGTGACTCTGGACAATCAGAAGGCAGTGAATGTCCTAAAAGGTTCAGAAGACTTATCCTTAAGATTCAGATAAATATCTACAAGGAATAAAGTCCTGCCCCCTGTGGTAATGATAAGTCCCATGTTTGCAAGGACCTGGAAGATGCACTAGTTACCATCAGTTATGATTAACTGTACTGAAACTTCAAGGAACAGAGTGACACAGACAAACTGCACATTGTTTTCTAAGCATCATGCTCAGGGCTATCAGAACTAGATAACAGACTAGACAACAGTTGTTGCCATGAACTAGGGAAAAAAAACTGAACCAACCAAGAACAAAACAAACAAAAACAAACAAAAACTCAAACAAAACAAAAAAAAAGATGAAGTAAAAAAAAAAGAACAAGAAAAAAAGGCTGGACTGGTCCACATAAAAATGTAATATATAGAAAAGAGGAATTCTCTTTGACAGGCAGCCATCATGGGGATCCTGCCAGGAAGAGGCAACAGCAAGGTCACTTTTAAAGTGTATTTGTCTGCTGAGAAATATTTCAAGAAAAGCTTTGGCCTGTCCAAATATTCTAAGACCTAGAGTCCAACTGACTTATACACTGCATTAACTAGCAGGCTTGGAAAAAACATTAACTAGTACTTGGTAAAGAAAAGGTTTATCACAGCCAGGGGGAAAAAAAAACCAAACTAGCAGGCTTTTCAGGGTTGAAAATCATTATCGTCTGCAGTCAGAACTAATGCAGCCTTCCTTAAGTCTCTCACACAAGTAAAGGACAGCTGAGCACAGTTTAGGACAAAAAAAAAAACATGCCTAGAGTTTTAGTTCCCCTTTGGGACCTAATTGTATATTCATTCAAAGTTCAATCCATAGCTTGGACAGAACCCAAACAGTTTATTCCATTAAAATCAAGTATCAGCTCACATCTAATACCACACAACTGTGAGCAATCACCAGAAATGGCACTCCTGCTCCCACTACTTAACCACAAAATATTGCTACTTTCCTTCAATCAGACTAATGATCCTGCAGCTGCAAAGGGAGTCGGCTGAGTTGGTTCACCCAGGACCAAACTAAACCCTCTAAAACAAAACAGTCAGTCAGTTGAACAAGCTTATCCAGTGGAAAACTATGTGGCTATACAACTACTGAATCTGACAGGAGGGACAGGGATCAAGTTCACAAGGAAAGGGGAACTTGCTTTTCAGCAGACATGCACCATTAGAGCATAGGTAGAGGGAGGGCTTTTGTATTTTGCTTTTCTGGGATCAGTTATAGCATGACTTGATCCCAGTCAAGCCCACTGTGCACAACTAAAAAAATTTAAGATAATTCCTTGTAGGCATTTTAAAAACAAAAAACTCCCAGCAGAGTTTTGAAGAAAACTATATATTTGAAAACATAACTATCTTGCAAGAAAAGGTATGAACTACCATGTTTACTGAGGAACACTTCATGCTCAGCCTCTTCAATACCTGTTAGCATCCAGTAGCTTGCAGTGAAGAATGTATTTAAAATTTTGAGGTGCTACTATCCAAAGAAGAGGAAGGTATATAATCAACATCAGGACAGCCTCACTAACACAGCTTATGTTAACCTAGAATACAGTTTTTCCCCCCAGCTACGAAACTGTATTACTACATTCAGCTTCAAGCATTAAAACAGAGATTCAAACTAGTCCAAAGCAACTTGCTCACCCATAAAAATCTTTCATGATTTTGTACACACAACTAAATATTCAATGCTTTTGCCAGTTATCCATGAATTTCACTTTTAGAGGAATAACACAATTAAACATCCACCCATTCCCTATCAAAAGCCCCATCCTGACAAGTTTTGCTCACTCTGCCAGCTCATTAAAACTCACAGCATCTCCTCTGTAGGAGAAAGAAAAATCCAGACAAACTCACTCAGGAAGACAGGGCTGGGTGACTTGAAGTTCTTAAAATGGCTCCCTCCACCAAAAGAATCACAAGGCAAAGACTCTGAAGACTGCAATAATTTGCACAGCTTTACAGCCTATCTGAGATGAACCTGAGGGTCAGCAAGAAGCCCAGGTGAGCTCAGGGCACACACATATACATGTGTAGGTGAGGAAACAGCTGCAGAATACCAACTACACAAGTTATAGATGTTCTCTTAAAAGAATACATGAAAGGACGTATGACCTCAGGTCACACTCTGGTTAAGCTATCAATACTACAAGGCAAAAAAAAAAAATTTAAATGGCCAAAGCATCTCAGGTAAAACTGAAGTACTCAACTAATGCTACACAGGGTTGATGACCTTCCTGTATTAACTGTGATCAACCTGTCTCAAAACCACTATTCCCCACTCCTCTTTTGACAATGTCACTAAGACATTTTCAGAACAGTTAAAGCTTGGGTTATGTCAGCACACACAACACTCAGGCTTACAATTTGGCAATAGCACCAACTGTAACACACAACAATTGAAACTAAAAAAAATTTTCACTAGATCATCCCCCACAAATCATGACCATTACAATGAACTGCTACATGTACTCACAAGATGAGCAACGCATAAAACAGCAAAAAAAAAAAGGCTCTAAATAACAAATGAAAATTTTTAAAACAACTTACTAGGAAAGCTTATCCAGAATAAGATAGTATCAGAACAAAAAAAAACCCAAAAAAACCCCAAACCAAATCAACAAACGAAAAAACCCAAAACCCACAAAAACAAAAAGGAAAGAAAAAAGAGTGCAAGGAAAAACAAGTACTGGGAACTGTTGGCTTTGGCTATTAAACTGTAGAAATGTGTATTTCAGTTACCTCCTCCAACACAACAGCCCACACCTGAACAGCCCCTAACATGAACTGCTGTTTCCAAGGGAAAACAAACCGAGTAAGGAGATTCAAGCTGAAACCCAGGTACTCCAAACAACACCAAGAAACAGGTGACACCTGCCAGGACAATACCCAGCAGGCGGAATTCTCTTTGAATGGGGTGTTCGGAAACAAAGTGGCACACAGGAAGCAGCACTGCACATGGGACATCTAGCTGCCACATCATGAACACACTCCATGCTTGTGCTTTCCCTGCCCCCTCTAGTGTCACCAAACCACTCTCCTGGAACAGCTTCCAAAGGAATTCTTTGAATAGAAACAGATACAAGCAACAGGACTAAAAATAGCTGAGCAAGAGCAGAGACATTTGTTACATTCTCACACTTGTGGAAACACACTCAACTGCATCAAAAATTTTTAAAAAAGGGCACCTATTTAATTAATACAAGAATTGACAATGAGTAACAAAGTGCCACTACAGAAAAGTTTTGGAGGGCAGGATTAATTCAGACTTATGCCACTCACCAGATCACATTACAATACCCACAACAAAAAGCAATGGTGAAATTACAAGCCTCAAGTGATATAAAAGGAAATACACTCTGTAACCAGTAACGCTGTATCTATAAAATGTGGTATCAGATTTTTTTATTTTAGCTTCAGTTTTGGTAGCAACACCAAAGAGTTCAGTACCATTCCCACACCTGTACAGAGCCCTACCCCTTGAAGTAGACACCAAGAGAAGACTTCTTGTGGTAAGTTCATATATTTAGAAGAACAAATAAAACCAGGAGCCTTGCTGAAAAAAACCTTTTAAATAAAGCAAGATATTCCCTAACATCATTCTATGTTTTTCCCCCACATTATGATATTTCTCAAGATTCATCCTAGGCAGGAGGAGTATCCACCCAAAAAAACCCTTTATTTTGCAGTGACCTACATGACTCTCAATATAAAGTTCCAGGAGGAAGAAAATAAATAATAGTTTCTAAGGTAGTATTAACCATTCCCTTTCTTCATCATCTTTACTGTACATAATATCTTAATGAAAACTACTAGCCATTTGGTTCAGTTTAGCTTTTCAAAGTTAAACACTGTGAGAAGTGAGTGAAATCCTTTTACAAACTTACAGGTGCTCAGAGACAAGCAACAACCAAAACAGCACGAGCACTGAAAGCCATCAAAGATCACTTTCATTTCACTGCCACCTCTGGATTGCTCCTTCTGCAGTCACACTCAGTGTTACCATTTTGTCTAGCTTAAACAACAGGTTTGACCACTTTCCTCTGATACTACTCCTCATGTTAACTTGCCTCAGCCAGAAATCTTGGGTTTACCCCAAGCTTTCGCGCTTGATTTTGAGCATTATTTTCCTCACAATCAGAGCTTCTCAACTTGGTGTCAAGTAAATTCACTTATTCCATCATTCTAGAATTTACGTGAGGTCAGGCCTATCTCATGTGCATCAAAACGATACCAAACTGTCGAAAGAGATAGGGATTTACTATCCTTACAACATGCTAGACAGGAGCAGGCAAATAGAGAGCCTTCTATGCAGAATTGAAATCTAAAAGCAGTCATCCAGGCTGTTGTCATCGTTAAAACAAAATTAAATTAATCTCTCACTTCTTAGTGCCTTAACCTTTCTGAGGAAGATACCAAAGTGCTCACATAAAGCATCAAATTGCCCAAAGTTTTACTACATTTAATTCAGTTTTCATTTTCTCTACAGTCTAAGTGGGGGGGGGAGGGGGGGAACCACCCATATGCTTTTTCTAAGACCCACAGCCACTGCTCCAGCTCTGCCTCTAGTTTTTTCTGCAAATCTGGACTGACTTAAATGTTGTTTGCATTTTACGTCTCCAGTAGGAGGTGATCAATCTTCTCCACCATTTCTTTCCAAGCCAAACCAGCTCATAATAAAATTGACAAAAGTGCAAGAGTAATTTTTTTTTTTAAATTGCTAAATTTGAAGAAGTATATAAAGTTTTTCTTCAAAACTTCCTTCCTATTGGTACGCCATTAAGAAATTCCTTTTCACATTAACATATTCCCTTATCTTCATAAAGTTAACATGCCTTTTTAACATATTTTTGTACTCTGAGTTAGTTTAGTACAGCATGGTAATGAATCACAGCTCCTGATTCCACACAGGTATTCCAGGTTTTTACTGTGCAAGGCAATATTAAAATGCCTAAGTAGAAAATCTGCTTTCTAAAACATTCCAAGAAGGTAGTAGTCACCTGTCCATTTTACCACAAGGCTGAAAGACCAAGCATGCTGCTGAAAGATGAAGTTACTCACTTTTGAAATAAAACGGACTTGTACTCTTCACATTTTAGCTCCTCAACTGCTTATTTACACTAACTATGCACCTCACCCTCAGTATACATATAAATTCTGAGACTGCACCTGGACTGCAGTATTCAACTCTAGCAACAGCATTAAAATATTACAAATGCCAACTACAGAGATCTTCCTGGACTTATAAAAACTTCACTAAACAAATGGATTGACAACAACAATCTTGAAAACCATTTCAGCAGAAGATCTGTTATAAACATCACTTTTTTCCAACCAAACCAGAAAGCTGTATGTACACACAAATCAAGCAAAGGATGAGAACGGAATAACCAAAATAAAATATTACAAGTTCTAAAAACTGCATTACAAACTTAAGTAACAGCTTTTTAAACACAGTGATAATTTTCAGTCATTTACAGAGCATTGTTTAAAAATTCTAGCACAGCAGGGGGCTGTTAAGCACACTTGCTGAAAAAGCCAAGATCACACTGCAAATATATTCAGAAACCAATGGTTGGCAAGTTTAAAATGCAGAACAGTATGATGCCTTAAATGTGCTCTCAATTTAACACAAGACTGTTTTTCAAGTTCAATGAGTCCACCATTCAAAACTAGTTTTTGAAAATTATAAGAACCTGATTCAGTAGATAAAGTGAAAATAAACACTTAAAAGGAAGAATGTAATATACCTCCTCTGATCAGAGGAAGAAGTACAAGACACAGAATTCACCCAAAGCTGCAATCAGCAGAAAGTCAATGGCTAAAAAGCTGCTCATTGTCTCACCTTCAGAACACTGAAACTTGCCGTTCTGCGGGGTTTAGGGCGGTTTTTTTGAAAGTATACAAGCCTCACCTAAGTAGGTACTGTCCTTTTGGTTCCTCCATTTCTTGATGTCTAAAATTAGAAAAACCATACTTACCAACCCTGCTGCTATGCTCTAAAAAACTGTAAGGAAAAAGGTGTTAGCATGACCTTGGTTTTGAAATTCAAAAGAATCCTGCCATGAAGTCTGAGTTTTTGAGATTTGTTGGAAGACATGGTGAGCTCACAGCTACATCACAAGAATTTCTTTACAGGATCAAATGCAAGCAACTGATAGAATGGGACAAAACAACTCTCAAAACACTGCATTTAAACATTGCTGAGTACACATACGACTGCTGAGAACAGCAAGTTTAAGGAGCAGGATTTTTACTTCCACTTATTCATGAAAGTCCATTTGAAGAGTTGCAAATACATCCAAGAAAAACATTTTGTGCTCTTTTTAGATTTTATTTTGCCAGAGAAAGAAGAAAGAGAAGGAAAAAGCATGTTTAAATAAATTATCTCATTCCAAAAGCCAAAGACTTAACTTCCCTTAAAAGCATGCTAAATTCTCAAATGTTGTATGCAGAACAAATAAAACCCAGAAAATTCCTAGAACACAAAGCACCAAGAGTAAGGCCTTCCATATCTGAGATTATACTAGACTTTAATGTATATTCTCATATGCAAGCACATTTGAGAACAAAAACCTTTGTTTGATTCATTTATCAGTTCCTACCAAATTCAAATGAGGAATAAAACAGAGAGCCCAAGGAATATAATGACATTAAGTGGGAAGAAAAACTAGGATGAAACCGGGTGAATCAAAAAAAAAAAAAACAAAAAACCACACAAAACAAACAAAAAAACCCCACAAACCAGAAAATTCATCAACCTTACCAACTAATGTGAATACACTAAAGGCTGTGATTTTATTTCAGAGGCAACTAAAATTAAATAAATGTTTATGTGGAACTTGCTTGTCAGCAAACATTTCACTATGACTGAAATGCAAGTTGTTGAACAGTTAGAAACACACTGATGTCAAACTAAAATTCTCAAACTATAAACAAGTATTTTTTTAGCTGCACTCTTCTAGAGCTTTAGTGAGATATTCAATTGCTGTAAAAGACTTGAAAGTGTAAGTTCCAGAAACATATGATGTGTTTTGGTTAACCTTAACACTCTTGGAACTGTGGTGTTTTGAATTTAATACAACTGGAAAATATTCCCATCATCTTCAAGATGAGCTTTTGGGAAGCTTTTTTTCTTTTAAACTGATCTGAAGCTTAACAAAGATCTTAATTTTATTCTTTTCTCTTTTTTTCTTTTTTTTTTTGAAGTTAAATTGAGGGCATATTTCCACCTATCTTTTTTTTATTAGAAATTTGGGTAATTTTAAAAGCACATATGACTTCCGAAAAAGAGAGATGAAGAATACATATTGTAGGTCAGTATTTCAACAAGCTTTGATACATCCCTGAAGCTTAATGCCTGGGAGGTCAATGCATACCGAGTTCTGGAAAAGCTAAACTTACCACTTCCTACAAGTTGGTCTCTAAGATTTCAAGAAAGCAGAACCCCACACCTCTCTAGCCATCAATACCATACAGTACGAAATACAATTGAGTCGTAATACCCAAACATTCATTTAGATAAACCAGCCTAGTGTGAAACTCTGTTTTCAGGCTTTGACATGTTGTCTTCAGATTAATGCTTTTAGGGCTTAACTTTATCACAATCAGTAGAGTTCATATATATGCATTTTACCAACATTTAGCACAGTGTTTGAGCAATGCTTATGTGAGGTCACTTCACCTAGCAGAGAACCTGAGAAGCCTGAAGTTGAGATTTTTCAAGAAATGTAAGCATTGGTAATGCTCTTATGTTATTCAACGGAAAGACTAAGGGAATCTACCAATAGAACTAAGCTTCCTCAGAACTACTGAGTGCCAACAGAGATCGTTTATCCCCTTCAACATTTCTCTTATAAAAAATTTTAAGAAAATTATCTTAAAAAACCTTTCACAGTCTTTCCAGCATATCCGTTCATATATAAACTTCTGGGGAATATGGCAAGTTGTCAGTGCTGCATTACATGCAGCCATAAATGCAGAACAAAAATACACTTGTGGGAATACCAAAAGTAAGATGCAAAGCAATCTCACAACTTTCCAGTTGGCATTACCAGAGACCCAGCTGCTACACACTAACAGAGCAACACCATTTCAAAGGACTGAAACACAGTCTCAGTGTCAAATAAGTCACCAGGCAGATTTAACAGCCAAAAGGGTTGCTGAGAACAGAGACCCCTTCCTCCTCTCCGAGTATTTCACATGGGCTAATCATGCCCGGCATTATTCCATTACTCACTTTCAGTGCAGTTCATCAAAGCAGGTATTTTGTTTGTTTGTTAAGACACACCTAAGGTTTCCCAGCATTACTGATTCTGCTTATACGAACCAGACTCTGCATAACTTGAACAAATCAAAGTAGCAACCAATGATATCAAGATCAATACCAAACTCTTTCCCCCTTCCTGTCCACCTTCATAATTATCTTGTAACTACCCCCAAGCCATATCCTCCTCCTGTTCCTCTACAAGCAACTCACTCTGTCCCTCTCCCTCTCCATACTGCATTGGAACCTGTCTGTTGAGTCAAGGAAAGTATCATCAAAAGTACATGTTAACAACTGATTCTAACTTTTCTCCAATACTGTGGAGCAACTGAAAAGGGAAAAAGAGTTACATGTGAGTTTTTCAGTCACGGTCTGTCAATAACGGGGACATACAACCATAAAACCAGTTCCTGGCCACTCACCACTCCTAAACAAAGTCCCAGGAAGGAAAACGATGCCAACTCCAGTTGCTAAACTCTTTCATTTATTTTCCCCTAAATTCAGTTTCAGTCCCAAACAGCTACTTGCTTTTTTGCAGGGTGGAAAGAGTTTTATTTGCCACAGTCTGACTCAAATGTTCAAAATCTGCTTATTTTTGCCTGAAAGATAAGATGCCTCATTCAATATGTTTTTGAGTTCAATTTTTACTTAAGTGTTAAAATTAACTGAAAAGAGATGGTTTTGCAGTTTCTTGCACTACGTTTTATCATATTTCATAGTTGGTGAGTCATTTCGTAACTAATGAAACACTAACGTCTTCTGTTGATTGGTTATTTTAATGGATTTGTTTATTGAGAACAAATAGAAAAGTTATACATTCTTGCTTCATTCTCTCTCATGGCCGAAGTTCTCAAAAGCACTCCCCAGCAATCCACAGAATCAGCAAGGGAGCGAAATCATCCAAATATCTGAGGTAAGTTTCCTAGCAGAAACTACATCTCGATGTTTCATTTCAGATGACTGTTCTGCAGGAGTCGTCCCAGCACTTCCCAGATTCAATAACCCTAACTGTGACAGTAATTTTAACCATCTAATTTTATTTCAACCTTTCTCTACAGTTGTGGGGGTCTTTGGGTTTTTGGGAAAGGTGTCTGGACTTGCAAGAATACAAAAACAGGCTGGTCCAGTTCCCTTCTAATTTACCAGGACTGATGTAATTCTGCAATTTTGGGCTTTTGTCTCTTTAAAAAGTAATTTTAAAAAGAATTTTGATGTATACAGCTTCATAAAATGAACTGTTCAACATGCAGAAGTACAGTAAGAACTCAGCCTAACCTTTCCTAAATGTTTAATGTACATTAAGCCATCACTTACAATCCATGCAATTCCTAGACATAACTTACAAAGGACTTGTGCAATCTTAATCACTGTCACACAATCAAGTGTTCAGCCTGTTTCTTCCCTCACAGAACTGCTGAATTATAGTCTTCAATCCAGCTAGAATCAGGACAGTCAATTGCTCCTCATTTGCAAGCACAGAAATTATTTAATTTGAAATATGCATCTTACTGCATTTTCACAGTAGTTTCTCTAAACCCACCCATATCCCAAACCCACTCATTTCTCCACTGATCAAGAGTCTCAGATTACTGTGAATAACACACCACTCATACTAAATTCAATGCTTAATTCACCTCTTTCTCAAAGGCCAGTAAGGACATACGGGTTGAGTTTGCCTGAAGGACTACAAATTTGACTAAGTCAAGTAGTTGAACCCAGAGAGGAAAGCTTGAGGGGATGGGGTGCCTCACCAAGGTATGTGAGTACCTGAAGGAAAGGTACACAGACAGAGACAGGCTATTTCCAGCAGTGCCCAGTGACAAGACGAGAGCAAGTAGGCATAGACTGAAACACAGGAGGCTCCATGTGAACATCAGGGAACGTTTTTGTACCCCAGGGGCGACCAGGACCTGGCACAGCACAGGTTGCCCAGTGCGGTGGTGGAGTCTCCATTGGAGACTCCACATTCAAAAGGTATTCAGACATAGTCCTGGGCAACCTGCTGTAGGTGGCCCTTCTTGAGCAAGGGGAGACAAGTCCAGAAGTCCCTGTCAGGCTCAGCCAACCCATGCTTAAGTGAAATAAAAAGGGAAGAGAGTCCGATAACAGAAAAGCTGTTACCAAAAATGCCCCACAAACTTCATTAGGGACAACTCTAAAGCATTTCTAACACTTCTGTTCTGACAGTAATACAGAGAAAATCAAGGGAATCTTCAATTAAATCAGGTAGGGTAAAAGTCATCGGGACAAAATCCAGCAACACACACTAGGACGTCAACAGATAAAATGGTAAACAAAGAAAACTGGAGTTCAGGTATGAAGTTGAAACAAGTTTTATACTTGCAATCATAACAGAGAACTATTCAAAAAAGGTAATAAGCATCTTTTCCTAAGATGTAAAGAATAGTTCCTGGGCATTGCTACTCATCTGGACTTCAAAAAACAGCAAAGAAACCCAACAGGCTGAGGACATATATCAGAAAGCCACAAGGTTTTCTCAAACAATGAGAAATAACTCACACTTTTGCATACTCATTAACTTATCTTCACCAACCTCATAAGTCTATTCAATCCTTCTCTAAAACAAATTTCAGACAGCTACCCCTTGACACTTACCCCATGTTCAAAACATTCAGAAATTCATTCAGTGGCTAATAAAAGAAAGTGAAGCACAAGACCAGGAAGTGCAGTACTGTTCCCCCTCATCACACTTAGTCACCCAAAGTTAACATCACTAACTTAGGTCTCTCTTATGTCAGTCTCAAAAATGGATCAGTCAGTGATCTCAAGAATGTGTGACTTTAAGCTGAAATAAAAGCACAGCAGACATCCATCCCTTGGGGCACAACCCATCAAAAGCATGGACCAGAGTTTCTTCAATACAATATACTAAGCAGAGCCCAACGGCAGAGCAAGGTTTGGCACTAGGATTCCTTCCAGATTCTTGTTGCTGAAATTGCATGTAAGACAACATGAGAGAATGTAAGAATGTAAGAGTAGAGATAAAAAAATAAATTTGCAATAGCTTTTAAATACGGAAAAACATGGATAATGTGACAACAGGAGATATCAGCCAAGTGTTTAGCAGAAGATAGCCATGATTCAGTTAACATTGAGAAACAAACCAGAAAAGGAAGCAAAAAGGTTTCTGAAGCCATATGCTTCATTTCATATTACTGTTCACCATCCTCAAAACACGTAACAAAAAAATGGAGTAGAAAAAAGTAATGTATTTTCTTTGTTCAAAAGGCATCTCAATATGTTCCCTAAAGCATCATCCTACTTCCAGGAACCCTACTTTAGTGTTAAGAAATACAAATAATATGTTCTAGATTAAACCAATGCCAGGTGCAATAATACTACAGAAATACTTTCTCTCTCTACAGCTAACCATTAAAAATATTTAGGATCGTAATATTATGATCATAACTACTGAATTCAAATTTTACACCTCTAAACAAAGGGTTGCCAATAGACTGAGACAGGCATTTTTCCCCACTTTAAACCAGGTTAAAAAAAGGGCAACCTGATGACTCAACTCTGGAAGTTAAGAAAGTGTTTGTGTTTTCTTCATTTAACATTAGATTCACATACTGAATGATTCTGTAACACCAATTCCATTGAATCTCCATCTTCTACAGAAATAAACTGTATTTCCTGTATGATAAAGCAGATAAATAAATCCATAAAGTTCACCATAGGAGTATTACTTCAGGCAAACCTTAAGTCTCAAGAAGGAGGAAAGTTCTCTCAACATGGGAAACATTTAATTGTTTTTAATGCAAAATGCTACACTCAGCCAGGTTAAGGACTCCTCCAAGCTTATCTGTCGGAAGACTGATTTAAGAACCCTGGGGAGAGAGGGCAAAAAAGCTTGACAAGTTTACCTTCGAAAGAAGCCACAATATCATGCAGGTTTCACAAAGACAGCTGGACAAAACGAAAGATGATTTCAGTAGAACTGAGCATAGAAACAACTCCATCCAAGGGAGCTGCACAAAGTCATTCATGTAACCTATTTTACAAGTTTTTTTACAATCTAAAGATTGTAAAGTCTCTTTGCAATCTAAAGAGAACATAAGTAAAACAATATGCTTGGCAAAATATTTATGATGTAGTAAAAGCAGACTGAGCAAGCCATGAGATCTTAAGCATCAGACTACCACCGCTAAACTGCCTGACTTTGGTCCCTGTTTACTTCTTGCAGCATTGAGAACTAATGGGGAGAGAAGGACTGAGGTACCACACCTGTGGAAGGAACGGCCTTGCAGAAGCCCCAGGCGGATAGGGAGTTCCAAGAGACTCCCAGTGCAGATGGCCAAAATCAAAGACTGTGGACTTTCATGTTAGAGTAAAACACACAAACCCTTTGTACGTTTTTTGTAAAATATGAACCTGAAGTAATTGCAAAGGAGGCACTTCACAACCTTTCATCCCAGCTCTCGCTTTAATGAACGTAACCTGTTTAGGGAAGTTATGTGAAAAACAGTGCAAGTCCAAACCAGGTCTTCTCTGAAAAGCACAGAGGACCCAGTGGGCTACAAGTAAACAGACTGTATCAGAAAAAAACCTAAAATTCACAAAAAGCTCTAGCAGAATAACAACACTGCAATGGATATCACTTGTATTTCCTGTAGCACCTTTCATTCAATAATTTTGATATCTACAAATACAACACAGAGTTTCTCTAATCTGTTATTTTACAAAAGGGACAAGTCACTTGGCTTCTCTTTAAACAAGGTCTTGTTGCAAAGCCAAGCACTGAACATGGGTCTTCAGAGTCCTGCTCATGTGCTTCAACCAAATAAGTAACAAAGATAAAGATTCATAAAAGAGCTCAAGTTTTGCTCCTAGTCTTTCATGAAGTACCTATTCCAAGTACTGGTACTAAAGGTGCCTGAAAACACCGGTAAACACTACTAGTAATAGTAAGACTATCAATGCTAATTATTAATAGAGCATCAGCATTATACAACATATACACTTTCAAGTACTGTTAATCAGCATATTACTCTGCTATGACAAATATCATTAGGGGAACAACAGCAACAAAAATAAAGCATACCAAAAAATTACATTCTACGAGGAAATCATCACCTAAAATAAAAGTTCACAGAAGAAATACAGAACATCAACAATCCACTTCTAGGTTTCAAAACAGCAGCTTCAAAAAAGGGAAGAACTAAACAAAACAGAAAAAAAATTTTAAAACAGCTTCTGGTAACAGTCAAGATAATTTTTTGGGTTTTGCCCCTAGCTTCCTTAGATTTTAGTGGTGAGTCTGTAACTTCCAAGCCACCTCAAATGAACAAACCCTTTTGCAAGCATGACACCAGGCACTTTACGGAGAACTGGCCAAAATGAATGAAAGAGTCTAAATTTTGGAATTTTCACGCTTTTTTTACTATAGACAGTTCTCAAAATCAACACACTGAGAAAACTGCAACTAGAACAAAGTAGAACAGAGCTTGCCCAATTCCCACTCCTCCCTATCTCCAAGATTACCAAGACTGTTGAGATTATAAACACAGAAGTGAGCTCATTTTCAGGAGTCACAAAACATCATTAATCCTGCGAAGTGATTTAGCCTTGCTTGCTTTCAAGTTACCTAGTGTAAGGTTAAAAATAAATTCTTTAAACAAGTTAGGTCAAACCACCAGAGTGACTGGGCCCAGGTATAAATACTGAGTCAGCCAGGTAGGAATCCAAACAGATTCCTTTAGAGAATGTGATACAAGCAAGGGAATTGCTAAAAGGGTCTGGTAAATATTAAAGAAGCAAAAGCCAGGAGGCTGAGTCGTTGCGTTTTTTTGTGAAGGGTTCTGTTTCAATGGCAAGCACTGCTCCCCCTACCCTCCCTTTCCTTCCCTTCCTTCACATCCAGCTCCAATTTCTCTACGTGGAAAAAAACAGCTGCTCTCAGGACAGCCTCTCCATTCACCTTCCACAGCTTCTCCTCACACAGCTCCATAGCAAACCCCAAGTTTCTGCTCGGGAACAAGACATCCTGTTCCTCTGAACACAACCAAGAGGGCTCTCTACATCCACGCTCCTAGTGTTAACACACCTACGAGACAGAAGCTTCAAACCAGTCCACCCTGCTCCCAGGTGGCACCCAACAGCACTGCAGACATTCCAACACAAGCTTTTAAACCTATTCCATGTCACAAAGTTCAGACCCTTCTCATCAGACTCAAACGTGCACCAGGTCCTTTCTACATTTAGCTTCTTGCAGAAGAATTTCTACTAGTTCACTTACCCGCTGCAATTTTCTTCAGCAACAAGAGAAAACACAGAAGAGCTTTTCTTGTTGTTTTCAAAGGCAACATAAGCCAGACCAATAGAAAAGCCCTGCCCTGACACCCAATTCCAAGCAACCACGCACAACCGATGGCAAGGAATGACTAGCTGAAGAAGGTTAACAGAGGGAACGGCTCATTCACTGTCACGTCCTCAAGTAACCCACTGTAGTTGCCGAGATGTCATTGCCTGTAGCTATGACCCCGCCACTACCAGGGACAGAATACAAGGTAAAAGGATGGGTAACGATAACATGGAAGTAAAGCCCTGCCTAAGTCACAGATCGATACTTCATCATCCTCTTGTTCACTTCCCGAGCTGCCACCTGTCCTCTGACCTGACTCCCGCCGCTAGTCCCACTTCTCTGCGGAGTCTGGCTGCTCCCGCTTCCCTCACACCCTCTGCAGCCAGAGGCACCAACCCGCCAGGAGGAAACCCTCGGTGTAAAGAGATGAGCACCTCCAAAACGAGATGAGAACCCCTCCTCCAAGGCGTATGGGGAGCAGGACCCCCTCCCGCGGATGTCAGGGGGTACAGAGAGAACCCACCTCTCCCTAGGCCGAGGGGGCTTCCCCTCCCCAGCCGTGTGGGCGCTGCCCGCACCCGCGACCCTGCCAAGCGGGAGGAAAGGGGGACGGGGTGGGGGGGACGGCGATCTAGGCCAGGGTGAAGCTTCCCCGGGGCGGCCGTCACGAAAAGTAGGGCAAAGCCGCGTCCCCCCGCAACCCGTCGGCGGGCGGGCCAGGGCTGGGCAGCCCGGGCGGACACCGACCGACCCGCGGACCGAGGGACCGCCGGCCGGACAAAGCGCGGCCGGGCCCGCGGGGCCTTGGGGACGGCTGAGGTGGGGAGCGGCCGCGCGCGGGGGCCGTTGGCCGGGGACGGGTGAGGGAGGCCCCGCGCGCCCCCCACGCGCGCAGTACCTGCCCAGTGCGCTCACAAAGCGGTGGCGGCGGCGCCCGCGACCGTCACGTGACCTCCCCCTTCTTCCTCCTCCTCCTCCTCCTCCTCCTCCTCCTCCTCCTCCACGCGCGCGCGGGGTCGTTTTCCCCCCCACACGTGACGTGACGTGACGCGACGCGCTCGCGCCGAGCCCCACCCCGCGCCCCTCACGCACCGCCAGCACGCGCCCATCCACCGGCGCCTGCTTCCGCTTCTGCTCCCCGCCCCTGCTCCCCGCCCCTCCTCCCCGCCCCCTCCCGGCGACCACGTGAGCAGCGCGCGCGGAGGGAAAGCCCGCCCCTTCTTTTCCTCTTCACGTGACTGGGGCCCCGCCCCTTCTCCAGTGCGCGCGGGGCGGGGGAAAGAGGCGGGTCGGCGCAGCCCCGCCCGTGGGCACGTGAAAGACCCCCTGAGGGACCCCGCGGGGGGCCGTGTGAGGGACCCCTTGAGGGACCCCGGTAAGGGATACCCAGGGAGAGACCCCGGGAGGGGTCTCGAGAGGTACCCCACGAAGGACCTCCTGAGGAACCCCCTGAGAGACCATGGAAGGGTTCCTCTGCGGAACTCCTTCAGGGACCATGTGAGGGATCCCCTGAGAAACCCCCCTGAGCGACCCCTTGAAGGGGCCCTATGAGGGACCTCCGTGGGTTAGGAACGGGGCATTCTGGAACCAATTAATGTAAGCCTCACATTCTCTTGCGAGGCTGGACACGGAGAGGCACCCTGTTGACAAGTAGAAATCCAGGACAAAGGATAGCTGCACTACAGGAGGAAAAAGTCGAGGAGAGTATGGTGGGGACTAACGGAGAACGAGTGAGGGGGTGGCACAGCAGAAGTGTGTCAGAGCACTTGATGCAGCTTCTGGCAGCCTAAACTGAACAATGATGAAACAGATGGCAAAAAAGGATAGTCAATAAAACTTGACTCCCCAGGATGAGGAGTTTCAGGTTGTGAGTCAGGAGGAAAAAAAAAACAAAAAACACTTTTCCCCTTTTTCCTCGGGAAACAGGTTATTTCTGCTGTACATTTTTTCCATTGTATACAGCACCTCTGGTTGCCCAAAACACAGTAGTCCTTACCCTTCAGGCACCTGTTCTTTGCAAGGCCTGGCATGTTAAAGCCAGACTGACTTATAAATGTGTGGACATTATCCCTGCTTGGTGCTGAGCAGGCAGGGCTGGTAAAGGTGATGTTCAGACTGTTCAGCCCCAGGTGTCTCCAGTGATGACAATCCATGGTCCTTGACCTTTCCTGTGGTCTGATGCCCTCTACCGCTGTTTGCTCATCCTCTGTCCCATGACCCCTAGTCTCCATGTAAGTAGAGAGGGCATGAAATCTGATTTTACACTAAACAAAATCTGAAAATTAGTAAGTGTTTTTCATGCTTCTGCCTTCTCTGCTTAGAGTAGATAGATTTAACCAGTCCACATCCTTGACACTTACTGCATAGATGGGCAGGATCTTCAACAGATCCTACTGCTGAGTAGCTGCAAGATCTCCCTGTTCCCATCTTTTCTCAGTAAGATAGAGGGTCCTTCGAGCTAAATTGAAATTCAGACCAAACAGTGCACAGGTATTGTTGATCTTCTTGATGCAGCTGTTGATAGTCTGTTTTATTACTATTGAGGGGAGACAATTAATTACAGCTGTAAACAAAGTTTCACAAGCTTTGTGACAAACATGTCTGCAGCTCCATAATCTGTGTGGATTTAATCAGTATTATTAGCATTCTTCCATCATGGCTTGGCAATCCTTTGATAATCAAGATGGATATTTGGTGTGCAGCATGAAACAACAAAGGCTGAGAGCTCTTGGGATGCTGTTGTCAGATGGTGTAGTGCCAGCTGGAATGTGTCTGTGAAAATCACACAGAATCCAGCCCAAGAGCATTTGGAATAGGAGAAAATTGACAGGGATACCAGGACCAAAGCATTGTAGACTCTCTCTGCTGTACACGGAGTAAATACAAATGAGAAAATTCATACTATACTGGCAAAGCTTTCAGAGGAGAGCTAAAGGAATAAACTGATGGAAGCTTGGGGACAAAGACCTTCACTCCAATTATTGATCAGGAGGAATTTCCTGACTGAAAGGGTAGTGAGGTATTTGAATGGACTGCCCAGGGAGGTGG
>WBMZ01011252.1:0-62169 GCA_013400975.1 Atrichornis clamosus
GGCATCTGGCCAGGATCAAACCATGGCAATCACTTTGCAGCCTTCTGCTGTTCTTCCATCTCTTAGCCCTAACCCTAGGACCGAACAGAACCTCAGTGAAAACCTGGGCAGAACTTGCAGCATCATTCATCCTTTTCTTTGCTTTTAGGGGTATTGTTTTGTATAGGCTTCACAGGAAGCTCTGTTTGGCTCTGTTCTGTGCCAGGATTGTCCCTCATCCTCTTGGGTCTGGAGGAGGCAGCCCTCACCATGGTTTGGAGATCCAGTGGGTGGGAAGCAGCTGGTTATCTGAGGGTAAAGGCTTTTAATACCTTTCTCAGTAGATTTTGTGCCAAGTTATGGTTTCTGTGATGGTTATGAAAAAAATGTTGCAATGCCCAGAAATTTGTCATGCATGTGGTAGGATTTGACCACCACCAGGATTATGGGGGATGGTAATAACTGAGGGGTTTCATTGCCTGCACCTTTCAGCAGGCCTGTGGGCTGTAATTCAGATGAGGACTAGGGTTTTATTTGGTGTTTGAAACAAGCAAACCAAAGCTTTCAACCCCCGCAATGGAGACCTCACTCTGCAGGAGGCTGAGCTAGGAAGAAGGCTGGCACGACTTGTGTCGAAAGCCTTTTCTCACCTTTTGCAGTCTGAGTGCCATGGTGTGACTCAGGGATGCTTCTGTAAGCTGATCACAAATTTAGGGCTGAACCCCATGGGGAAAGAGAACTAATGGACTCACCAAATATCCTATCCACTCCTGCAATCCTGATAGCTGCTGAGGTCCTCTGAAATCCAATAACTAACTGAGGATGTTTGCTCAGGTGTGTAGCAACTGAGAGGTTATGAAAGTGGCTTCTTTCAATTACAGCCCATCTTTTCTCTCTTTCCTCAAGTGTAATTCTCTGCCTGGATGGATTTAAGGGCACAGTGCTGGAAAATCAATAGCCTCAGGACTGAAAATTATTGCTGGCATTTAGATAAACTGCAGTCTAGAGAAGGAAAGGTGCTGAAAGTATTAGTCAAGGTTTTGTTCTTTTCCTTTCTTGTTTTTCCTCAGTGTTTTACTCAGGCTAGATTAGGATTTCTTCTAACAGGGAGTTTGGAAACCTGCATCCCTGGGAAACCAGAATGCCCCTGGGTGGGGCTGGCCAGGGGAAGATTTCCCATTCTAATTGTGGGAATCAGAATGCTTTGTCTGCTGGAGCAAGAACTAGTTCCCTCCTTAATTATTCCAGGTTAGTGTTGGAGTTATTAATGCTTTGCCCTGGAGTCAAGCAAGCCTGGAAACATTGCAGAACACCTAAGTCCTCTCTATATGACCTCTTTAAAACAACTTCTGTACCAAGGCAAAGCTAATGGCTGTGTCGCTCAAGCTGTTAGAAAACAACAAGGCAAGGCAAAACTGCTGCTGTTGATGCTGAAGTTCAGAAAATATGACTTGAAACAATCTTCCAGGAAAGATTTCATTTTTCTTTCTTGAGAAGCATTTATGACAGGAGTTAAATTTGTAAAGAGAAAAATGTTTGTCTCTGGCAGAGCTGTATTCGTTCAGTATCTTAGAAAAGTAGTTTCAGGAGGAGACATTTATGTAAAAAACCAGTTTGTCTGACTACTTTCCTGAGTACTCACCTTAATTCCTTGGTCATAATCATAAAATAATAAACTTTGTCATTATTACATACAAAATGGGTATGATTCAGTCTCCTTGGGTTTCAAGGTAATCATAAGAGAGTAACATCCCTTATGTTTAACAGTTTTTATGGATGCCTTTATTTTAATAGCTGTATCATTGAAGAGGGTAGGTTTTAGGTGAAAATACCAAACCCTGAAATTCTCTCAGAATGTCCTATTTGTCCTCTGCTTATAGCATTTTTATGGCATATGTTAATAATTCATGGGAAAAAAAATTAATCATGGTTAAAATTCTACTACATCCTGCATAAAAGAAGTTTATTGACCTTTCTAAAGGCTTTTCTTTCCATTTTTTTACTGGCTTATCCATATGTTCTGTTGAAACTTGAGAAATTACTGATGCAAAGCATAACTTCTTGTTTGTATGACCTGAAGTGCCCTGAGTCCACTGAAAATTCAGGAGGGAGAAAACAGAAATAACAAACTAATGGTGTATCATTTCTCCAGTGCACAGAATACGCCTGGACCAGCAAGTCAGGTAGTACACAGCAGAGTCTGTTTGATATCAAGGAGGTTTTGGGACTATTTCCATTATGCAGAGGCCTGCCATCAGAAAAAAAAGATGAACATTCACTGTGAATACTGTCAAGAGATATGTTTTCAATGACATTTTACATCCAGCAATGCATAAATACTTTATGTGCTTCAGTTCTTCCAGTACTACCTAGCTGCACATAAAGATTGGTAAATGCGGGAATCAAAGAGCCATTGCTTCAAGTCCTCTGAATTCCAGTTTCTGCTCACTCCTCCCGAAGTCAAAAAGGCAAATGAAGAAGACAGCTTGTAGGCACACAAACAATATCCTGGTTTTGACAACAGCCACGTGCTGCCAGACACACAGCCCGATGCATTTTCAACCATCTGACGTGTGTGACACAATGCCAGTTTTGCAGTCCTGCTCCCGTAGTTACAGCACTAGTCTCTGGAGCTTTTAAAATAATGTTGCTCTTTTATTGTGATAACACATAGGCACAGAAACACCAGAACTGTCAGTGATTTTTCTGGCCAGTTTTGGGGGTTTCTTTTCTCTTCTTTGCTCTGGTCTATGCCTTAAAAATGGAACTGTTTAAGGGCTAACTCTGTGGAATTGGAGCCTAAGGAAAAAATCTTGGTTTTTTTCTAGAAAACTTCTAATTCTAATTCCACATTATGATTCAGTTCTGTGTTTGAATCTAGCCACAGTAAACAAGAACTTACTGTAAAGCAATCAATATTCTGCTCAGACTGGGTCTGGAGGAAGAAAAGGGCCTGATGAGTCATTAACATCCATGGTGCCAGCAGAATTTACACTGTCTGATGATCCATCTTCTACAGTCTGCTCTCAGCATTGTTATACTTCTTATCCTTCCTTCCATTTCCCACGTTATTGAAGCCTTTCTTGGAAGAGGTCCAGCTCTTCCTTGGGAAGTCAGCTTTGTGGTACCAGATACACCAACACAGGCTTCAGAGCGTTGTGGGTATGTTTTGAATGCAATGAATCTTCCACTGCTACGTTCATAACACATATTGAGGGACGTTGGTAACAAGGACTCCGCTGCCCATGCTGGCTGCAAGCTGGTCACACCTGGAGAGTAAATAAAAGCATTGTGTCCTCCCCAGCCTATAGGTACAGCTGGTTGTTTTCATCACATTCAGCTTCTCCCACTTAAAAATTAAAAAACCCCAAAAAACCACACACAATGCCCCAGGGAATTTGGTTTCATTTGTAAGTCTGGGGATTAGCCCACTGTAAATACACTGTAAAGACACAGCAGTCAAGCTAAATGTTGAAAGGCGATGTTGTACCATCACTGCATTAATTTACCAAGCTCATCAGTATTTTAATCACAAGATCCAGCTGTCTTTTCAGAACCATGGGACTGTTAAAGCACAGTGGGATTTCTTATATCTATTGCCACCTTATTCAGGAAGCAAATATTTTGTAGCAACCACAGACCTATTTCCTACAGCTGTCAAATGTTGACAGCAATACATACTAAAGTTTCTGAGGAGGAGCTATTTCTCCTGTCTGGAGTGTGTAGGACCACATGGCCATAACTGCAATGGACATCTCAGATCTGCAGCCTGCAGTCCAGCTAGGCTGAGAAGTAGGTTCTGACATTAAGAAATTAAAAACAAAGTCATGTTTCTAGTGGCCTGGATAAAACCACCATAATTCAATTTCAGCCTCCCTTTGCATTGAATCTGCTAGCTAAAATGGCTCAAGTTAGCACAGAAACATGAGGAGGAAAGGGATGAGGACAGGGCTGTGGGCCCAGCTGCTCCCAGGTGCTGCCCAGTGCCTCAGAACCCTGCAGGTGTGTGCCATCAGGCTGAGGAGGAGGACAGAGAACATCGGATATGCTCCGGGATGTCGATGTTATACAGTGGCTCATCCAAGCCCTGGGCTACAGGACCCTAGGGGAAAGGTAAAACACATTAATGTAATGCTGCACATCACACAAATAAAGCTGTGGAAACAGGAAGGGTGCAGGTGTGGGCAAATGATAAATGACAACACAGAATTTTGCCTAGCCCTCTTTAGATTCAAATCATCAATTAACCTGCTGAGAAGAAGGGTTGTGGAGTCCCCATCCTTGAAGATACTCACAACTAGACTACAAAAGGCTCTGAACAACATGATCTAAGTCACACTGTCCCAGGCACTCCTTCTACCTTAAATTATTCTATAACTCAATAGGTCAGGAAAATAAATAGATAGCAGGTAAAGCTAGATAAAACATTTGTAAGGAGACATTGTTATGGTCTCTATGGTAATAAATACTGATGTCAACCCTGAAAGGTGACACTTCCATAAAGGAGATGTCAATTAGCAGCAGCATGAAAAGGATAGCTTCTCAGTATGGCATTTTAATAAGGTGCGTTCCATATAGTATTTTGACTGAGAGAATAAGCTTTTGTTCACATTTTTCTGTGTGTATGTTTCATGGCTTTTCACTGAGATGCAACACTGAGTACTATTCCTTTAGATTAAGTAAATGTAAATTAGTATTTTAGCAAGACAATAGCAAATCTGTGGTCTTAGCATCTGAATTTGATGGAAAATTCTTTTCTTAAGATGAAAACAAAAGTTTTACTGAGTCTAATTAATCAATAGGTGTGGACTGACTGAATCTTTTTCACTTGTTTTGCCAAAACACCTCATGTTTTCCTTCTGTGCTAAGGACAGTTCAGTTCACACTTTGGCTACAGTCTAGCAACACCAAGGTCCACCAGGTACACAGGGGACTCCTGAAGAGCTTTATTGCTGTGTGTCAAAGGTTGTGTTGCAAACCTTAAATATTCCATCTGCTCCTACTTCTCCTCTTTTAGAAAATATATAAACCTTTAGCCTTAGGGTCTTTATAGAGCTGAAAATTTATTAATTGGTTTTGCACAGGGGAAAATCTCTGCGAGTCAATTGCATGATCATGGGTGAAGCTGGCAAGCTGCACTGCTAGACACAATGCCTTTGTGGACAGACATGTAGGAAGAGGCCCATGATAGCCAAGACATAATATGGGGCCTCTTGCTGCTTCTCAAACTGAGATAAGCATTTACCAAGTATCTTTGCATATAAGAGAAATAGTTTTTCCAGCTAAGACATGTGCAGATCTAGTCTGTTGTACTTTAATATAGCAAGCCACTTTCTGACATTTCTCACTTACTTTCAACAAGAAAAATTAATGTCTGATCTGCCTTAAAACAACAAAAAAATCCCCACATTTCCTCTCCTGTTTGGTTCCTAGTATTAGAGTATTCAATTTTAAACAAGTTTAATATCCAGAAATCTCATTTCTTTCTTTATTGCATATATTTTTTTCTGCTCTGGAATACATCACATGATCGCAGTTTGTTAGGAGTAGATAAGCTGAAAACTTTTTATTTTAATGCTCTCTTCTGGCACCAAGAACAACACCCCCCCCAAACTCTAACTCTGTTGTTGCTATCATAGTCATTTGTCGTAGGCTTTAAAATGGTGTAAGTCCGAGCTGTACTCAAAATTTTCCTCTGATTCTCAGCATCACAGAGTTTCTAAGCAGAGATGGCTGCCAGAGGACACAGGTAAAGAGTGACAGTGCCAAAAGGCAGCAAGGACAACTCAGCTTCCAGAGACACTAATGGGAAGGCGTAGCCAGCAGCAGGGTGTGGCAGCCAGGAAGCTTGCTCAAGAATCCAAGCAGTGTACAAGTGCTTTATAGTTATAGTGTAGAACTATCTATACAATTGCAGCTATACCTTTGAATGCCATGCTTGCTTCTTCCTGCTTTCCTATGCCATGTGGAAGGCCCTCAGGGTTGTTCTGCATCCTTCTCATTCCGAGATTTGTGGCAGCAGCAGCTTCTCAAACTCCCAAAAACCAAGGCAGAGGGATGCAGAGGGGAAGGAGAGGAATAAGTGGTATCATCAAAGTAAAAAATGTCTAAAAGAAAATAACATCAAAAGCAAAAGTTGCTTTAAATAAACATTTGATGATTTTTTTTTTAATAATGGGAATTGAGATTCTGCTCTTGTTTCTGCCCCACTCTTGTCCCTCCAAGCATTAGAGAAACTTGGATAGTGATGTTGCACATACCTGTTTCCAGAGCAAGGCAGGATAGAGAAAGGTAAAACTCTGTTTATGTTCTGGCATTTTCCTGCACTCTCACTTTATGTCAGATCACCAAATTGATTTCTTTTAATGTGGGCTTTTCCATTTATTTAGCACAGCCAAAGCTAAACTGGTATCAGTACACTTAATTGTGGTTACTAAGGTTGGACCTGCTACTGCTCTAGAAAATTCTTCACTGGAATTAAGTTTCTGTAGAAGAGAAGCCCATTCTATTTCACAGCTGGGCACAACCTGACACAGAATCACAGGAGCTTGGAAATATCTGAGACCGGCTCTAAGTCGTTGTGTGGAATGGTTTGAAATGAAAAATAAATACTTCAGTTATCCTTTTCCACTGCTTTTTTTATTGATATGAAAAGATGAATTAAAATATCAAACTTATTTTAGATTTATGTTTATGTTAAAAATCTTGCCAGTCTATTAACATTGAAGAGTTTGCTGTTTTCAGTCAAAATAGTGATATAAGAAAGAAACAAGTAGTAAGACAGAGAGGGAGAACTTCACTCTAGAGAAAACTGGTGACCTTCAATCAGGAGCATGTCAAAGAGTTATAGTATAAAAAGAAATAATTTACTCCTAGGCATGTTGATAAGACAAGCTTTGTAAGTAGAGTTTGTAAGTAGACCTTTTTACTGAACAAGTTAACTTAGCTGGAAAAAAAGGAGGTTTGGACACATAGACCCTCCTCCCAGTCTCTGAAGAACCTGAAGATTTGAGGATTGTTTAATTTGTTGATATCTATTATTTCAAGAGACTCCTGTTGCAGAAGCCTTCAAAATGCCTACTCTCCTTAAGATCCCTCAGCTGGAACATTCAGAAACTCAACTGAAAAACTAAGTTGTGGAAGATGTAAAATAGGCACAGTTGAAGGGATTAGCCATCTAAATAGTTAAGTTAAATTATATCTTCTTTAATTTCACGGTCCTTATTAACTTCTGAGGGAGCTTGGCAAATATATCCGAGGGCATGGTTTGGTTTTTGAAGTGTAAATCGGCCCCTCCCTCTCCCAGCGTAAAGCTCTAGTGTATCAATTTGCAAAACCTAAGAGTAATATTTTCACACTACTGTTGTAATATATTCCACAAATTGAATCCACGGTGGCAGCGTTACTACCGCTCACAAGCCAGTTAAACACTCAGCCTCTCCAACACGGGTGTGCAGAATTCATCCTGGTCATCGACCCGCTGGAGATAACTCTGATTCCTTTGAAGTCGGTGAAAAAACTTCAGAAATTCACCCTGAAGTTCGGTGGAATCTGTGAAAGGTGAGATCAAAAACATCTAGAAATATCCCTAGTGCCAAAGGGACTAATACAGAGTGTTGCTTTTGTAATTGACACTTAATTAAACATGTAATGATTTCATGCCTGGAGAATTTGAAGGAAAAACATAGCAAATACACATGCAAGCACACCCCTACTTTGCTCTCTTCTGCTAAAACTGCTTGCTCTGACAGTATTTCTGAACAGCTGAAGGATTAATAATCATGAATCTAGATTATTGAACGATGGGCACATATGTTTCAATATGATAATAAGATCGGCACACATCCAGCAACACACACATTCAGCAGCCAGCTCTGCACCTCGAAGCAGCAGGACTTGTAGCGCAGGGGAACAAAGGGCATTCAGGAAATTGAAGGGAATACAGTGTACTGTCTAGAGCACAGGAGCACTTTGATGTCCTTGGATAAAAGCATAAAATACTTTCTGACACGTACTGGATAGGTCAAGGTGGAGTTACTCTTGTTTCTCAAAAAGATGTCTTGTTACATTTTGATCTTGTGAAAACAATTTTTAACATTCACAGGTTTTTCAGAATGCAGACTGTCACCTGCTTCCTGGCTAGTTAGTGTTTTTCAGACTGAAACAGTCTTGTCTTTTTCTTCCTGAATGAAACCCAGAATAACATACCATGAATATGCTCATAATAACTAGGGGGAAAAAATCACAAAAATATGCACAGTGACCCCCTGATCAACTTTTTGTGGAAGCTAGCAGGAAAAGGGTGAGGGGTAGAGGGACGTGGATGCCTTCCCTGCTCCAGGAGTTAGCAAGCAAGCTTGGGTTGGAAAATGCTGAAAGCCTCACTAGCATCATCTCTGCTGAGGCTGGTGTCAGCACACAGCAAGTCCCTGAGGCTGGAGCAAGGCAGAAGCGAGTCTGTCTGGCTGCTTTTGTCTCCTTGCAACCTAATTGCATGGAAATGTTTTGGGAACACACAGCTGCCGTTACACATGGCGCTGGCCCATATTTGAAAGCAGACAGAAATGCCTATTTAACCAACCCCAGGATTTCTGCGAGGCTGCGGGAAGATGTGCTTTTTCTAACGCAGACAGACAAGCCCCTGGCAGCTTATCAATCCACAGCAGCCATCTGTTTCAATAAGGACCTTTTGCACCCAAGGATAAGTGGGACCCTAAATCTGCGTGGCAAAGCTCACGTTTCCTCTCTGTCTTAAGACAGAGAGCTGTCAAGTGACACCTCTGCCATCAGCAGCTTGTTGATGAGGAGCACCCTCACTCCATCAGCACTGTGCTGCCTGGAGTGCCGGGTGCTCACCAGCTCTACGGGCATGCTGCAGCCCATCCATGGGCTTGCTGCAGCCCATCCATGGGCCTGCTGCAGCCCATCCACCCTTGTGCCCTCGGCTGGGAGGGATGCCTGGCCCTCGGCACCTCTTCCTCAGACCTCTTGTCTCTTCAGGGAGAGGTTACCTAGCTCGCATTGCTTTTTGGGGGGTCTGATTGTACTCTGCTTGCTTTGAATTTTCCCCATCAACTTCCCACCAAGGCACTTCAGCAGCAGTGCCTTTTTCCCACAGCCCGTCTGGAAAAGAGTGGGGAAGAACACCGATTGGGACTGTGGTGGTGAAAAAATGGCCCTAATTTTCTCCAGCCTGCTAAGCCCACTGTTACTCAGGAGAGAGAGAGAGAGCAGTCGCTGACTGCATGCAAATTTAATTGTGAGGCTTTCAAATGGATTTAAATGGGTTTAGCTATTCCAAAGCAGCTTTCATATGTGTCTCTCAGCTGCAGAGTGTTTAGACCTCCACCGAGAATTTGACTTCTCGCAAACTAGCTTTGTGGGCTTGTTTATGCAAGGATCTAGGCATTTGGGGTGTTAAAGAAGCTTTAAAACATTATTGGCTGCAAAGGAAAAGGACCTGGTTGTCAGCCCAGGCCAGAGGCAATAGCTGATCCGTCTGATAAGAATGGTTTATTCAAAATTAGACCTGTCACTCTTCAGGCTTACCACAAAAAGTGCTTTCCCTGATCATATCATATATCCAAAGTTATCCTATGCTCCAGGATAAAGACTATGCACAGAAATTCATTAACTTTTACATGGAGGCAGAGAACAATTAGATCACAGCCTGTCCCAAGATATTAAACCAGTTCAGTGACTGAAAATTTTCAGTAATGTCAAGAGCTGCAGGGAAAATGCCCTTCTTGAATTGCAGCCACTGCCTAAGATGAGCACATGCTGCTCAGCCCCAGTAAATTGCTGTTTCACACTGGCTGCTCCATTTTCTCCCCAGGACGGCATCTCGCCGAATTTGCCTGAGAGGATCAGGTTATCTGTGTGTAACTCCAATAGCTTTTTCACACCAATCATACTACTTACAGCCACATGGAGCCTGGCGTGACCTTTGGTACATTCATTATTGCTCACTACTCAGACACACCTGTAATTTTACATGATGCTTTACAAACATAAATACATCATTACTCTTCCAAGGAAGGACCATATCAGTTTAAAAAGTGCCATTACAGGGTAATAGTTGGATCCAGGCTAATGAGCTACTCAATTCTGACCAGAGAGAAGTGTAAAGATGTCAGTGAGATTATTGATCTCAGCCTGGCAGAGCTCAACTAATGCCTCTCTCACCTGGTAACACCAGTAATAAGAGCCCATTCAACACCTGAAACAGACACGTTGAAGTTGAAACAACAGAGCATTAAACACCAGGCGTTTTCTGCCTCTGTTATTCTCCCTACAATAACACCTGGCTCTGCATGAAGGAGGCTACATGAGAAATGAAAACAGTGTTGACAGAAACAGTGATGCCAAGAGAGGCACTTTGCACAGCATTTGCAGCTGAGCAAATTGGTCAAAATTCTGGAGTTGCCTCAGTTCATCAGGTGACCTGAACACCCACCCACCAGTGCTACCTGCTCTCCTCACACCACACCTGCTCTCACAGCAGAATATGTTTCTCCATCACCCACCCAGAGGCTGAGAGAAGGACAAAAGGAAAAAGCTCAGTAGAAAACCTCTCCAATGGGAGATGTTGAATCCAGATGACTTACCCTGCTGTAGTCCACAATGATTGAAGAACTGAATCTATTTTGAACATTTTTGTCTTTGGAATAATCTTGATGTAAAAAACTGCGTGGAGCCACTGGTGCCCCTTTGTTCTTCTGCATACGTTTTTCTGGAGCAGGACAATGCATCCTGTTATGAGGCCTTTTCATCTTTATCCAGAGTTCTAGTATTTGTGGAGTTTATCTCAGGTTTCAGAAACATGTAGTTTTTCTGTGAATGTTGAACAAACTGTAGTGCACAATTTCCTACAAATTGCCATCAGATGAATGTTGATTACAGTAAATAAGAACTGAAAAGATTGTACAGAAGGAACTTGAAAGCAACTAAAATGAAGCTCATTATGTTTTCTCAGCCTGCCTTCAGTTGCTTTGTTGAGTATACACTACATTTTCTACCCTGATTGAAATTCAAATTACTTTCTATGTGGGAAGGTCTATTGAGAACTAAGGATACCCTTCATCTGCAGATTTGGGGATCTTGTATTTAAAAGGTGGTATTTAGCCAAAAGGCAGGTTGTCAAGCCAGGCAGCTTGACCTGAGTAAAGAAAGGGAAAGTACTTCACCAAAGGGAAATCTTCACTGCAGAGTTTGGGCAGAGTGAGACCCTTGCCCCCACCCCATCTGTCCCTTCACAAAAATCTCTGTTAGCATTGCTGGAATGGATGAGGCAAGCATGGCAGCGAGGGAGTGGCAGGGAAAGGCACAAGAAATTTGCCCCATGTTCAGCATGTGTAACTCAGCAGGCCTCCTGTCTTAAATTAGCCCTTTTATAGCACTGCCACCCCAGCACAGCAGAGCCTGCCTATGAACTGAGAGCCATTAATCCATTTTTTTCTCAGTTGTTTGCTGTGAAATTGCAGTGACATGGTATGAGGGAAAGAAAGGGCTGGTGTCACTGATTAAAGCAACAAGATGTATCTTCAAAAGAGGATGCAATTTCATGCCTCCAAAGGAGAGCAAGAAAGCTATAAAAAGGGCAACATCTCCCACCACTTGATTCCACTTCAGCAGTGAGGGATATCTGGAGTAAGTGGTTGCTCTTCAATATTTACAGTGTCATGTGTGAGAGAAGAGAAAGCCCAGTAGCACTTTGCTCCATGTCACACGCCCAGTAGCAGCAGGGAAAAAGTAAAGTTCTCTCTGGCTTCTGGAGAAGGGTCTGGAGCACAAGTCTGATGAGGAGCAGATGAGGGAGCTGAGGTTGTTTGGCCTGGAGGAAAGTAGGCTCGGTGGGGACCTTATCACTCTCTACAACTGCCTGAAAGGAGGGTGTAGCCAGGTGGGGGCTGGCCTTTTCTACCAAGTAGCAGGTGATAGGATTAGAAGAAATGACCTCAAACTGTGCCGGGGGAGGTTTAGATTGGGTATTATGAAAATGTCACCACTGAAAGGGTCGTCAAGCACTGGGACAGGCTGCCCAGGCAAGGGGTCCAGTCACCAGTCTTGGAGGTATTTAAAAGACATGTAGCTGTGGCAGTTGGGGATATGGTTCAGTGTTTCACTTGGCAGTGCTGGGTTAACAGTTGGACTTGATAATTGTAAAGGTCTTTTCCAACCTAAAGTATTCTATTATTCCATAATTTTGTTTTCACAACATGTTGGCTGTGTTCTCCTTCCAATACAGACCAAAAAAAACCAAACCAAACAAAAACTCCAACATTTTTCACAGGTACTTTTCTCATTGTCTTCCTGTCTCTAGAAGACAATTCCAGCTAAGCCTACACAACAGATGCAGAAGCAACATTGTGATTAGAGAATAGTGGTGAGAGACTCAATCTGCTTAATTCAATACTTTTCACTTGCTGAAAAAATGTTGTATTTTTTTCCCCTTTCACTCTTTGATTTTAAACAATTGATGCAATAAATTAGCAGTAATTAGACTCTGTAGGTTTGCATTCTTCCACAGTCCCTAATTAGCCGTGCAGCACACTACACAACCAGCCTGGTCCCCAAGTGCTGTGTGAGATCACTCTCCCGGGCCATGCTGCATCCTCACCACACGGCCTGCCATGCCTTCCCTTCTGGAAGAGGGCACACCACAAAGCCTGCCTCTCCAGAGCCTGAACAAGGCTTTCGTCTTGTCAGAATTTATAGCTGTGTCCCTTGTCCCTGGCAAGCAGATGGAACTTTCCAGCTATGGTAGCTCCCCCCGAGGCCTTGCTCTCTTTCTCCCTCCTCCTCCTCCTCCTCGTTCACAGCTGTCTGCAGCCACCCTGGTGGTGAGCAGAAATACTGAAAATGTGAGAAAATATAAAACTGTAGCAGATATCCTTAAGGAAAAAGGCCTCTGGAAGCTGTAGATGTGACCTGACAATTGCTGATGCTCTGTACTGAAAACTCCAATTTAAAGTGATAGGTTTTAAAACAGCTTTTGGATCTGATTTTCAGGTTGGTCTGAGTCATATCTTTTTCCTTTTTCAGGTTGGTCTGAGCCATATCTTTTTCCTTTTGGGTCATGATAAGGGCAAGAGCAATCTGGTGAATATGAACTTCAATCCTGGTTCAGACTCCAGCAGAAATGAACAAGTTAACAAAGCTGGAGACATTCAAGGTCCCTGATTATAGATGTTCCTGCCCTTTCCCTGAAAGTGAATAGAAGATCTTTGTGCGTATGAATTAGGGATTTTTTTGTATGATCACTTTCCTAAACCATCAGTGCCCTGGAAACCTGCAGCTTGTGAAGGAAAGACTTTTGTGAGATCTCTTTATAACCAGGATCACTTCTCTCCCTTAGGTTTAGAGGACAAGAGAATAGAATGTAAATTATTCCATAGAGCTCTACACAATATCCTTTTGCATTTTATATTTGTCAGTTGGGTATTTATTATTTTTCTATTTTTGCATCTGGATTTTAACCTGTGGTTATGACCTTTGTTCCATAGGTAAGAAGATATGTTTTCTGTCTCAGTTGCAGTGGTAATTTCTTCCCTGCAACTCCCCTGTCCTCCTCCAGCATGCCTGGATGTTCCAAACTCCTGCTCAGTACATGCCCTTCTCTCTTGGGCATTTCTGCTGTTAAAGAGCAAAAAAGGTTGTACTACCCAGCATTAGTAATACTGCAAGTTCTGGGCAGCCACTGGTGGCCCCTGCCACACCTAATGCTAGAGAAAAAGCAGGTGCTGTAGCAAGGGCTTCCCTTGTGCCACCACATGCCATGCAGGGGGATGGAGTGATGCAGTGGCACCAGGGGTTCGTGCAGCTGAAAGCCCCAGGCCTGAGGTGTGCAGAGTAACAGGGATAACACAACCAGACAGGTCTGTTCTGGGACATGAAGCCTTGGGTTCATGTTCCAGCAATGTGTTGGCACTGAAGAAAGGTAGCAGAAATATCTAATATAAAAGCAGAGTGGGTCTGAGCACAGGGAGAATGAGCAAACACAGAGAAAGCTTTGAAAGGAAGGACAACGTGATTGTTAGAAGTATTCTTTGTGTCATAAATATGTCCACCCTTGTAGACAAGGTGTACAAGTAGTGACAATTTCAACCCAGATGGACAGAGCTGTGTGGCTGTGCTTTCTTGTGCTGCATCAATGAACTGGAAAGGCATCAGCTGGAGTCAGTCTGTGATAGCAAGGCCAGACCACCCCTGGCTACAGCAGCCACTCTGTTGTAAAAGAGCTCTTTCCACAATTTTTGCTTAGGGGATCAGCCTGTAATGTTGATAATTATGTCATCTTAGTACTGCTTTGTGAATGTAACAGTTTTCAGGCATTAGGAGAAAAGATCCACCCATTCTGGAGGCTCCACATGAAAATTCCTGGTATACTTTGGGAGAGGTATGTATTTGATGCAAATAAATGGCCTATTCAGAACTTAAGATTTCCACACACAATTTGGTTTTCCAAACTGTCATAATAATAGCTACCCCCCCAAAAATATTCCTGATGTGTGGTGACTGATGGGAAAGTTTTAAGATCTCATAATCCCTAAGTCAGAGCACAGATCTGCAGTTTAAATGCTAGTCTTTGGAAAGTAGTATTTGGAAATGCCCTCCAGTTCTTGAAAACCTTAATTGGTAACAAGTGACAGGATGAGAAGATGTGGCCCCAAGTTGTGCCAGAAGAGGTTTAGATTGGACATTAGGAAAAATTTCTTCACTGAAAGGGAGGTCAGGCATTGAAATGTCTGCCCAGGGAAGTGGCTGAGTCACCACCCCTGGAGGCATTGAAAAGACATGTAGATGTGGTGCTTAGACACACAGTTTAGTGGTGAACTTGGCAGTGCTGGGTTAATGCTTGGATTCAATAATTTCAGAGGTCCTTTCCAACCTTAACAATTCTATGATTCCACAATCAGAAAGCTGTTAATTCTTCCACAATTATTCAGACAAGGATTTCATCATATATAATACTTATATGCTAGTATTGCTATTGCACAGCACTGATCTTGTTATCGCTTTGAGGAAATACAGATGAGACTCTTTCAGTCTAAAGATTTAATTTTCTTCCTGCAATGTATTAGGTGTGAAGACCAAATGGTCTTCATGGTTAAGAGTCAAAAGCCCAGTGCACACTGTGGTTATGGTATGATTGTGTCTATTGCAACATACACCTGGAGAGTTCAGGAAAAAGACCTGACCATCTATTTCCCACCTGGGAGGGGGCCATGGCATTGGGACTGATCTAACACAGGGGAAACAAGCCCAGGGTGGTGGGCAATGCCCCCGAAATTCCTCAGGAATCTGCAGGGCCCCAAAAGCAAATTTTCTTACTTGTATAAATAAAAGTTTTGCCACCCCAACAGGGAGTCTTGGCCCCTTAGCACCCCTTTACATCACCTCCAGCCATGTGTGCTCTGCCCAGGACAAAGAGAGATATTCCTCAGCTGCCAAGCTGTGGCACCCCACCACACTGAACTGCCAGTCTCCTCAGGGCTACCACCAAGGTGGTTTCCTTTACAACACGAGACATTGAATTAGTAACAGCAGGAATCCTGTCGGAGCAAACTCTTTTAATTGATATGTTTATGGCACCGTAATGATGGCAGTAAGGCAGAAATAATCTGACCTATCCTTGACTAATTCAATCATCTGGAGCCTTCAGAAAACTGACCCAACTGATCTAACCACGTTGTGGGAGTAGACTGATGAACCATCAGATTTAACTGCATCTTTTTCTCCCACACTTCCAGTTTCTAACAGAGATGCTGGATGTGGCTCTTTGCTCCTGTTCATGGCATTCCCTTTCCACTTGCCAAGACAGCAAGCATCTCTGCTCTACCTGCTGGATTCATGGGACTCTGGAATGTCTCTTCTCCAGGCTTTGAACCTTACATGTCTTTCAGAGGTGCAAAAACTATTATTTGTTTGTGAGACTGGAGAGAATGGTGGGAGATCTCTGAAAACAGGACTTGTCTTTGGAAGCTCCAAGCATTTTCTGTACCTTTGGTGTCACCTGCTCACAGAACGAGTTGGGAGCACTCCTGGCAAAATGTGTTTTCTTTTCACATTCAGGATAGGAACATGTCAGTGAATATTTACAAAAATCTGACTGCTGTGTCTTTAGATAGCATGATACCCATAACAACTGAAAAAACTTCCCTTCCTGAATACACACTCTTTATGTTACTTGTATGTGCTACTCAGCTGTACATTTGTATAAATATTGCATAGATTTTCTAACATGTAAAATAGACCAGGAGAAAAAAATCCAAAGGAATACACTTACACAGTATTCCAGTAACTTAATCATGCTTGCAATATTTTCCTTCTGATGCCTGAAGCAATGGTTCGGTGTAACAGAGATGTGTTTCAAAGACCTGTTTCTGCTTTGAAGTTGTTAAATATGTCCTCAAAGTGTATCAATGAAATTGTGAAAAGCTTGATTCACTTTTACTCCCAATAGGATCTCTTCATTTTATCAGTTCTCACATTGTGTCCAGATTTTTATTACTATCAAATAAATAGGCTGAATTAATAAATGATGAAATAACACATTCTGGTTTAGATCTCTTCCTTAAAGCAAAAAAAAACCCTCAACATCAGCCCAGAGAAGAGACTGAAGCAAAACTGAGACAGTGTACTGAGGGTTTGTATTAATGGACGAATATATACTCTTATTTTATGTTCATGTTCTAGACTGGTAGGACACAAGTCATCTCTGTGACTGAACAAATGAGCCACAAGATGAAATTTGTTTATATGCTGTGCTGGACCTGCCTCGCGTTCAGTTAATCTGAAGTGCTCAGTGGTCTGTGTCTGCAAGCACACACCTCCCTGTCTGCTCTGGTGGGTGGCATCCATTAGTTATAAACAAACCTACTATTTTTAAAGTATTTTTTGCTTTAAAAGAGAATGGATTATAAATAGATTCATTTGTTAAATGAAAAATGTATTACAAACACTATACAATTATTTATTAAAGTCATGATTTTAGAAACTAACTTGGGTTTTTTTCTAATAGTCTTTGTTTTTTTCATTTCTTCTGTCCTTTCTTTCTCTTCCTTTCTTTCAAATGTTCTTCACAGGATTTTCCATTTTTTTTCTAGAGCCATCTGAAATCCCCAGCTGCAGTCAGGCTGCACCGTACCCTCTGGTTTGGTAACCTTACCTTCCTCTGCATGTAACCAACTCACAATTTCTTCTAATGAGATTTTCTATCCCCCTCCCCTTTGATGCTGTTCTTGCAGCATACTTCCCATAGGAACCACCACATCAATAGCCATGGACATGATCTCACAAAGTGCTGCTGGCTATGAGGTCTCCCAGGGTGTTTTTCCCGCAACTAAATCCCAGCAGACTAACAAATGTTTCTCATGCCATTAGCGGCTGGCTTCTCCCCATGGATTGTCCCTCTGGCGGTGCTGCTGTGCCATGCCCAATTGTTGCAAACAAATCATACGACCAAGATCCACAAGTACCAGTATTTGGCTCAGCAATTACAGCAGCACCAATTGTATGGCAAGGGATGTTGCCCATGGATCAGCAATGCACGTCTCATCTCCCAGAGGAATGTGGCTCTAAGTGAGTTTTTCCTCTCTTCCAAGCACATTGTGCTGATGGCCCTTAGGCTCTCTCAGCCACAGTAGCATCGCTTCTGCTTGGTTTCCCATGCACTGGCTGTGTTGCTCATAGTGACACAAACCCCATTGATGGCACGCAATGAGATTAGTGATCTTCAACTTTATGGCTGTTGCCATATGGCTGATGTTTCCACCTAACACCAAAAACTAGAGTGACCTACTAAAAAAAGTGGTTGCACATACCTGTGAATCCCATTGACAACTAATCAACTGTTTCATTTTTATGAATTATCTAAAAATCCTGAAACTTTATTCCATTTTTGTTCTGTATTTGGAAGTATTTTAAGCTACCTGTACCCTATTAAAATGCTGCTAGTAACTCCTAAGCGAGTTAAGAAAATTCAGGGAATAATTAAAGTCCATAAACATAACCAATCTGTCCTTACATCCTAAAAGAGTTTGCTGAGAAGGCTTTTCTCTATTAACAGAACAGAAGTTTCAGATGCTGTGGAAGAGTGATACTATAGAGCCAATAGTTTTTAAAAGACTACCGGTGTGAACAATGCAGTCTATACATATAGCAGCCTGCCACAAGTCCTAGGAAAAGCAGTAATGAAGACAAAAATGGAGAATCACTTATGATAGAATTTGTACAGCCCATTTCAGTTATCAGGTGATAACTGACGTAATCATAGTGATAGCATGGCAGCCTCTAAGAGGTAAATAAAAGATATAAAAAGCTTCCTTAATTTATCAGAAAAATAATAATAAAAAAACCCCCTTCCTGGAATGCAAATCCAGAGAAATCCAATCAGCAATTAGGATCATATTCTTACCAGCAAGAGCACTCAGTGGGATAAGCTGCTTACAGAAATGAAAGCTTTACCATCTCTTGGCATTTTCCAGAGAAAACTGGATGCATTTGTAGGAAAATAAGGCTGGCACCCACAGTGGGTGTTGGCTGTGCTAAATGAGCGGGAGTGCATGGGGCAGCGAGACAGAGCAGGTGACAGCAGCCTTGTCACACCACACTGCTGGTCATGGGTATGACACCCCTCCAGTCTCTGCAGAGAGGGAAATCTCCGTGTCCTAAAATATGATCTGCTGCCTTTCAGCATAGATACTTTAGTCCAGGTGGTGGCTGAAGCGTAAATGCTTTGAGAATTCTGACAGGTGCTATTTTGGTGATCTGCAGCCTGCTTCAGGTGAACAGTTTCCCTTTCCTCAGGGGCTGTGCACCCAAAGGCAGGACATGGACATCCTGGTACTCCTGACACTGATGCTTGCTCACATGCCAGATTCACATATCCCACCTGTCCATGCAAAATTGAACTGGTTTTGTCTGGGTGATCCATACAGCATGTCAGTGGGACAGGACTCAACACACTGAGTGTTCTGGGCTTGTTTCTCACCTTTCTCTTGGTCACGGTCCATTTTCTGTGATTGTCCAAGGGTTTCATTGAATACAGTGAATATGAAACATGGGCAATGCCTACATTTCCTGCTCTTCTCTGCAGCACATTATTCTTTTGCAGCAGGTTTTAAATTTGCTACAATTTGTTGGAATGGCTTCTGTAAATGCCCTTTCTAGCCATTCATTACCTGTGTGCAAGCTGGTCTGTCTCAGTTCAGCACTCCTACAAAGCCAGTGCTTGTATGCAGTGACTGCAGCATCGTACTTTCACTGTTGTTTCAGCCTGTAAACAGTTTGCAAGCTGCCGTTCAGCTCTGCTTCCCCAAAAGGTGGCCATTTGTGTTCTTTGCTTCTTTTAGTTCTAATTTTGTCATCCCACTTCCAACAGACAGCTGTGTGGACTGAACAGAAGTGGGAAAACATAACCTGCACTACCTGCAGCCCCTGAGTGTCTAATGGTACCTCACCCCAGAGCCCAAGGGTTCATCCCATGCCAGGTAAGCCCTGGCAATTTCTTCTGCTCAGTTTGCTGCTTCCCAAACTTACCATGTGACACTAAATGCTTGCCATGCTCAGCACCAGGTATCTGCCAAGCCAGGAGCCATGTTCCCTTGGCTCACCCACAAGGGATTTGAGCACTTGTTTTGTGGAGTGAAGTGAGAACAAAAGAAACTAGAGGAGCCCTGAGCAGCCCAGCTCTGGGGAGGGAAGCTGAAGGAAAGGGTTTGTGCTGCCAAAACCTGAGCTCTTAAAGCAGTAAGGATCATGCCAGTTTTTCTCTGGATGTGATTAAAAAACTTCCTCATTGGTGCAAGCTGCAGTAGAGAGAATTGCATTTATTTTAAGGATTGGAAATGCTGAGGACCATGTGGCTGTAGCCTGTCATGCTTGCCCAGGAGCCCGGGAGCAACTCCCAGGGCCCCAGAGATCACCAAGCCCTTGGGTTCTTGGGCTCTACTGACATGTCAGTTTAAATGATGGACGGCACTAAGGGGCTCTGCAGGGAGGTTCGGCAATGGAGGTGGTGGGTCTGAAACATGAGGCTGGAGGGCCCTCATCCAGCTCAGGAATGTCTGTGGCTCACGAGACACAACTTCCCTGAAGGAAGATGAAGATCTTGTCCCATGACAAGCTCAATGACTTTGTTTCCACAGGGAAGAGCTTTGCCATTTCTGGCCAAGTCTGGAGCTGAAGTGGGGTGTCCCAGCCAGGGAAAGGGTCTCCTGCCTCCAGGCAGCCCACTGTTCCCCCGGCCCAGCAGCCACTGCCCTCCCAGCATAGTGGTCAAAAATGCAGTGTGAAGGCAGGGAAAGGAGACATCCATCGGTACTGGGTTCAGGGCAGGGAGAGGACCCAAGCACTCCAGGATGCTCCCTTGTGTCACTGAAGCAAAGCTGAACCAAAAGGGGCAGTGCTGGCATTCCTTCCCTGAGGCTTTCACTGCTTCTAACCTTACCAGAGTACCTCTTTGCTTTCCCCACTAAGTGCTCAGGCCTCACCACTGGCTGAGCTGGAGGAATTCCCTGCTGGAGACCGAGTCAGAAACTTGACTGATATTTTCCAGTAGCATCAGGAAAGACCTTTGGCAAACTTCACTATCAGAGCTTTTACATGTCTGCTTTATTACTTTTCAGATTAAAAAAAAAGTTTGCAACAATTTAAATTTCAGTATCTGACCTTTCATGTATCATTCATAAATCAATGTTTTTGCTTATTCCTACTTAAACATCACATGGCTGAAGTTGAGTCATTCCGGCAGAAGGATTCAGCACAGATGAAGTGGCATGTTGCCCCTTCTGATTACTTTCAGTCCTGTTCTGGGCAGGCTGAGGAACATGAAAATACACAGACATGGCAATTTAGCATGGTTTTCCCTGACTATCAAACTCAACTGTCCCCTGTCCCTAAGTTTTAGTGCACTTTTCTTAGTGTGAGTTGTGAGATCTTACAGCTGGTCACTGCTCCAGCAACTCACCTAAAGATTACTAAATGTGAATATGAATATTTTTAAAATAACATATTTAAAATACATTGTATGGACTTGTTGGGATTTATGGTTAAAAAAAAAAGTGAACATTTTTATTTTTTCTTCTGTGCTACTGAGCATCTAAACAACACATTCTCCTAAACCTATAGATGTCTAAGCTGTTTCAAAAGTTCAAAACCCAAATAAAACAAAGCAAAGAAAAACCAATATCATAAAAAGTATTGAAGTGAATGAGATTTTTAATTCGAAAACTGGAAACAGAAAGTCCTACTTTCTGAAGACCACAGAATTGGAGCTAAACACAAGGCAGAGGCATCCCAGAGTGACCATGGGGAGCCAGGGAGCCTGGTGCAGCCCCAGCTGCCATAAGCACACTGCCTCCAAAGGTGTGGACTTTCTTCACTGAGCTGGAGGATCCCTTTCCCCAAGAGTCAGCAAATGCTCTAGGACAGAAGGCACCAGCTGGAGAAATGGGATGGCAGTGCTATGGCTTTACAGCATGAAAGCAAACTTGTTTTAAATTAATGTATCATAGTGATCTCGCGTTAACACCCCCGACTGGAACAAGGCAGGTCAGGGTTTTCAGGGGGCTGCACCTGACTCCAACGAGGTCACATGGCAATTGCAGACCCTTCCCTGATCTTAGAGGTCCCAGTGTCCCATCTAATGACATCCACAGGGTGTGAGGGTGCCGTGCTTCCCAGCACACGCTAGGCAGTGGCCTTAGAGGGCACGCTGCAGTATGAGTCAGGAATGCCTCCAGTTAAGTGAGAAAGCCTCCCACTTCTCAGCCCAGTTCTCGGTTTAATAGATGCTGGGAGGGACGAAGGGAGGAGAAGTGACTTACTAATGGTTCAGAGTAGAACTTCCAGGGCCAGATAAAATTGCTTAAAATGTTGCTTTTAATAAAATATTAAATTAAAATGCTGCTTTAAGAATAACCAGGTAAGGTTAGCATAAAATATCATCAAAATGCCAAAGAAACAGTAAGGGGGTTTTTTTTAAACAGCAAATAGCAACAGGAAATGTACCTTTCTGTGCACAGCAGGGAGGAAAAGGAACCGATCAATAGGGGACTAATGAAAGTACCACACAATTAAATTGCCTCTGGCATTGCAAATGAGAGCTGTAGACCAGTATACATATAAACTCGATTTACAAGGTCAAGAGAGGACTCATGCAGCCTGCAAAGAAGTGGCATCAGATCACGCTTATGAGATTAAGAATATTTTAGCTGAACAAAGCTGCCCAGCCGGAAAAACTTACAGAGATCATATGTTCATTTCTTCATATTTTCAGCATTTTTCTGAGGGAAGAGTGACCATTCCAAAAAAAGAAAGGATTTTCCTCAAAGGAAGGTTTCCACTTCAGATTTTTATTTCAAAATAATAATTAACATCAAACAAATGTTATGGGATTTTTGGGACTTGCTAATTTTTGCTTTTTCATTTTTTGTTCTCAGTTTCACAGATGCTGCTAGAACTGAAACTGCTACGTAGTTGTGTTAAACTGTTCCCAAAGCATTTTCAGCCCAAATACAAGCAGGAAACCCCAGAAATCATAAGGGAAACTGTTCTAATCCAGGCACAAGGTTTAGGTGCTTTTTCAGTTGTTCATCTGAACACCTGCTGTTATCTCTAAGTGGATTTGTCAGGATTACTTGCCAGTGGCAGTTGAGATAGCTGGAGGCAGGAGACTCTTGCATTTGTTTTGAATTTATTTTAAATATTAAGATGACACAATCTGTGAACCAAAGTTCAAGCACCTGTACTCTTGCAAATGAGATTTGTCAAAATTTTTGTCTGGATACATCTGTTTGTCATTGTGGAAAACATAATCCTAAAAGTACATTTTCAGGTAGGTTTGTCCTGATGCAGAATAAACTCAAGCCAATAAAACTACATTGGTATGTGCCAAAGATCTTTAGTGCTGAGCTTTACATTCGGAAATGAAGACTTAAATTGGATTCTTGAATCTGTTACTCTTGCCACATCCCTCAGAAGGCTGAAGGGACCTTGAGTATTGCAAGTCTGCTTTCCATCGTGCTAAAATACCAGGCAGCATTGCCAGTACACTTAGCAGGTTTGGGCTTGAGCCATGGGTTGAACTGGGTTCTGTTTCCATCACTAGCAGAAGGGATAGTGCTGTAACAGACTCCTTGCAAGGACATAATAACTTACACATTAAAGGAATGGACTCTCTGAAGAGAAAATCAGTCTAGTGTTTGATTCTTTATAGTTAGTCTATCTTGTATAATATCATTATCGTAACTGAGTTTTAGAGATCACTTCAACTAAGATATGAAGGTTACACAGGAATGAAAAAGTTTCCTGCTTGAAATTGGAACATGAGTCCAGATGGTGCAAAATGGCTTTAACATTACAGAAAATTGAAAATATCATTCTTTTTGAAGGCCAGAAATAAATTTTCTTGTATGAAATATTATTACCTTCAGCATGCAGGGGGTTTTTTTTGTTAAATTATCTCTCTCAGATCCTCATTTCTTATCCCTCAAATTGAGTAAATCTAAATACAGTAAACAGCAAATTACTCTAGACCTAAGCTATTGTAAATATTTGGAAGATCTCCCATCTTCTCCTTCTTACAATGAACTGCTGTCTGGGTTTGTGCTCTAATTTCACCTGCATGAGCCTTGGCAGAAGGATGAAAAGAGAGACCCATGCAATTTTACCTCCACTAGGATCTCTATTTTCTCCCCTGAGGTGAACCCATTATTGGGAGCTTTCATTAGCCAAACTGTTCTTCTGAAAGAGAAGGACTCCTTTTCTTGTTGGTTGTGAGGCCTTGTACTGTCCAAGGTTCTTCTGGTAACTGTTGAATTGAGAAGTAGGCAGTTGTACATGAGCTCACCCATTTGGGTTTCTCATATAGCAAAATTAACTGGTCCATGCCAGTTTTATTACACTTGTATTGATGAAGGATCTAGCACAGTTTTCACAGCCTATTTTGACACAAGGACCATTAAAGCCTTTCAATTGAAAGGGCACTGCACACTCCATTAAGGTCACTGGCAGCAGGTGCTTGTTCTTACTACTTTCTGTCAAGACTTTTTAAGTAGCACGACAAATCCCAAAGTCCTGGAGTTGAAAGCAACTGAGACAAATGAAAGGCGCTGCTCATCTGCAGGTGGATGAGGTGCTAAGTCTGCACTGCTTCTCCTCTTAAATGAAGCAATGCAGCAACACAGACATGGTGAAGTCTGGTTACCAAAACATAAGTAATTTCTGCTTGACTCAGTCCTAGGATGGTTTGAAATGACTACGCTGTATCCCAATGCTTAAAATTACCTCAGGTCCCAGGCACTCAAAAGTGGTAAATGTGGCATCAATGTTTAATGAAACCCCTGGGTAAATGTTGAGAATTACAAGGAGATGAATGTGCCTTATACACTGAGCAGATTAATGGGAAAACATCAGAAAAAAGATAAGTATGTTATATATGGAATGAATCAACATGGCTTTTAGAGCAAAAGCTGTTGGAGCTGTTTGAAGATATCAACAAACATACAATTAAGGATGAGCTAATCATCAAATCATTTTAACGTCTCTTCTCAAAGTGCATTAAAGAAACTAAGCAATTATAAAATTAGTAGAGTAGTAGGAAATGGAATAGCTTTAGAACTCCATAAATGTTTGTAAGTGATCATGAAAATAATGTGAAGAATTAGGAGACACTTTTTGCTGATAATATTAAATTACTCACAGTAGTCAAGGCTAAGTCTACCAAGACCTGCAAAAACTATCTTGTGAGAATATCAGTAAATAATGAAATGGCTGAAGAAATTAAATATTTATAAATACAAATCATTGCAAAACCTACCTTAATTACACTCTCTAAATGAGCTCTTGCTACCAGGATAAAGATCTTGCAATCATTGTATATTTCAGAGTATTTCTCTGAAAATTTCACCTTAGTTCAGGGCAGTGATCAAAAAGCTAAACTGAATGTTATGAATTTTTAGGAAAGAAATAGGGAATATAATAGAAAACATCATCATGCCAGATGATGTCTTCAGTTCTAGTCACATCATTCCAGAATGTCTGTCCTAGAGTATAAGAGGTGTAACAATGGCCAGCAAGGATAAAAATACAGAAATACAAAATGGTTCCCATATGAGAAGAAAACACACTCGCAAATAGAAGAGAAATAGCAAGTAGGTTTTTTGTGTTATTAAGGAGTTCTAAATTCAGCTCAGGTGCAAGGGACAAAGGAGGGTAATTCCCTGTGCCAGTGGTGGGAAAGACACTGCTGAAGAAGGAAAGTCCCCTTGGGCTTTAAAAGAGCAATTTGCACATGGTTATCACCTCCAGTAGGCTCTCATGAACTTACCAAGCCTATGATCATATTTTTATATTTTTATTGATAATCTGATCACAGTTTGGTAACAATGCTTTTCCTGTATGTGATCAAATGCATAGTACAGCAACTTTGTAAAGACCAAGGAGTAAGGGTAACAAAGCTCACAGCTTTTACAAACTGGTCAAGTGAAACATTTATAAAATTTCAGATTTTAAAAGACAGAAATAGCTTTACAGTTGGGGCTTTCCTAAATTGGATGTGGTTTCCATATAAATCCACAGTGGATTTCCTGTCTAATTACTCATCCATTCATCCCCCAAGCCATGTAAAGATTTTCCACTAACAAGACCCTTCTGCAATAGGTTCCAAAGGTCGATTATCTACTGCATGATAAACCTTTCTTCTGTTTGTGTCCTGCCAGCTTCCTTTGATATCCCTTACTGCAACCCAATATGTTGAAAGGATCCAGACTGTCGAAGCACCAAGAAACAATATGCACCCAGCTTGCTGGCATGTCTTTGAGAAGAACCGTAATTTAATAGAAGATAAGTAGGAAAGGAGCATAACAGAAAAACAATATGATTGATAGATTCTCTCCAGTTAGCAGCTTTGGTGCACTAAGAATAACCAGAGTCTCTGCTACTTCTGGCAATGTTATTTCACCCTCAAACCAAGTGGAAAAACAAAAGTGCAATTTCAATTGTAATTACTACTTCGGCAACATTTCATCCTGACACTGAAAACATTTTCTTTCAAAATAAGTCTTTATTTTCTGCTGTCACAGACCTATGACACATTATCTATTTGGTCCAATGTATTGCACTTGACTCTCTGGTCTAGTTGAAATACATTTGCCCTGGGAGGGTGTAAATGACCCAGATTGCCTGCCTGTGAGAAGGTGATCTTGCCAAAGGCACCGTGTCCATGCCAGGCAGAACTGCGTGGCTGTTCCTCAGTTGGAGGCCACGGCCTCTGGGCCTCCCAGGGGGTGAGGATTTGCAGTGTCCTGTCTGAAAAACAGAGCTGCCCACCAACCTATTGCTGGGAACATCTCCCGGACCTTGGCAGCCAAACATTTCTGATGTGGCACAGCAATAGAAGGACAGATGTCCGTCTGAGTATCAACGTGCTTTGGGCAAGGCTTGCTACAGGATGCCAAGAACTGTGGTGTACTATGTGCTTTGCCTGTGCACATTATGGTACAGATGTGTAGCCTATGGCAGCAAGGCATAAGAGCAACCCAAGCCACTGCATTTTGCAGCCCAGTTCTGCTTCTGTGAGAGGTGGGATTATACCAAATAACACTCAAATTATTATTGTGAAATAGGACCGAGTTGTCTTTAGCTCATTAATTCACTTATTACTTCAATTGTCTTTTATTATAATCTTATGTCTCTTCTCTTTGGAAATAATTTTCATTTTTGCTAATCAGGCTGGTAATCAAAGCCTCCAGTTCCAGATGCAAGTTTCCACTCATAAAGTCCCTGAAAGGTTGATTGCTGGAAACTGGGTGGATGTGCCAAGGAAAGAAACACTCAGCTGTCCCTGCTGAAGCAGCCACTGCTCTTACAAGCAGGAAATAGATCTTTGTGCTATCTCAGCTCTTACATTTACATGACTAAAGCAGAGGGGATAAAATTTTGGTTTAAAATAATATGTTAATGCATGTAAACTACCTATGATATGTGCAATACCTGATATGTGTAACACCTGTTAAGACAGAAGACAGATTTCCTGTTCTCATTTGGTTCTGAAAAGCTATAGAACCACAGAATATTCTGAGTTAGAAGGGACCCACAAGGGAAACAGTCAAAACCAGACAAAAAATGTTGAGTTTCTCTAATGTTTTGTTTGTCCTAAAAACTAGGCTGGTTATTCTTGCATAATTTTTTTGCACGATTTTTGATCCCCTAAAAAGCAGCAATGTGACTTGTGGAATTAATTTCTAAGTATGCTCACAGGTTTATTTTGCCCTTATTTAACTGTTTCTATCCCAGAGGCTCAGAACAAGGGTTTTAAAGGTATTCAGTGTTGGCCTAAGTATACTTTCATTTCTGTTAATACAAATGTGCCACCCTGCTTGTGTTTTTCCCGTAGACTGTTAGGGGAACTTACCTCTGTTGGGTAGCAAGGGTATTTTCAGTTTTTAAACACACTCTGAAGTGGTCTGATTAAAAACAAGGCTACTTTAGACATCATGCCAGCAGCCCATTCTATAACCAACTGCCTAATAAATATTTACTGGTTCAGTTTTGGGGTTCTACTTCTCTCTCTTTCCTCTCAATACAGAAATCTGGGTGATGAAAGACTCTCATAATACTTTGGTTTGAAATCAGATTCTTTAACTCTGGTGTCTCCTAGAGCAGGTTTGCTTAGCTTCTGGGTGTGCTGCCACTCTGAGCTTCTTTTTCTCTCCAATAAAGCATCTTATGGTCTTCACATGAACAACCAAAACTCTTCTTGCCATGTATCTTACGTGACATGGACTTCTGCAGCTGCAGTGGAAAGTGGAAGGAATGCACGTGCTTTGTGCATAACCTGGCGTGTCTGCTCGTATAATTAATAAAATGTCTGGATAGCAGCTAAGTCCATTGGCAAGCTTTTCTTTCTCTCATCTTTTGAAAGCCTCTTAATTTATTTGTGTGATTTCCAGGCTAAGTGTTGATTTGATGTGAAGTTTCTTTAATATCGGGAGAGTTTAACACAGATGCTGCAACATGTTCACACCAGACTGTGCTAGGTCTCTGCTGGGCTTGTGTTTATTTTTAAACTGATCTTAGACAAACCTCCAAATTCAAATAACATGATTAGTGAAGGATGAATTACACAAAAGATCCAAACTGAGCATTCCCATGTGGCACAGCCCGCACCAACGGAGCACTGCAGGATGACTCCCAGGTAAACCAGAGGAAGGAGAAGACTACATGCAATATGGAGATTTTTTGTGTGTTCAGCGTCCATTGCCATAGGGTTCCACTTGATTTTGGCCAGACACTTCCAGTGCCTCTGTCACTAACCCTCTGGGGCCAGCTGTGGCTAAAGCAAGCTTGTCTTTGGATTTCTCTGGAGTGAGGAAAGAAGACAGGGTAAGAAAATTCCGAATATTTTGGCAGAGCCAATTGCTCTGAAATTTCATTCAAGAATAATGATTAACAAATGTTAGCCAACACTTCTCTGAAACCTCCTTGATCTAATTCTTGCAAGGACCAGTTTGAGTCTGGAATACAAATAGTAACACGAATCCACCCATGCATAAGCTAATGTAGTATTTGGATGGAAATGTCTGCTGGTGTGGGGAACAGCCCACATAACAGACGTGGATGTGGCGAGGCTGCCAGGCACGTTGTGGCTCCCGCAGCCTGGGACCAAGGTCTTGTGCTGACAGCTGCCCTGCACAGCTCTGATGGAGGCTGGCACGAAGGATGTGAGACGCTGTGGCAGGAGGTCAGCCATGGGAAATCGCCGGCTCACACGGCTGGAGGACTAGTGTGGGTGGAGGGGGTGGCAGGCAGCAGATCAGCACCGTGGGGACTTCTCTCCAGGGCACTGTGAAGACTGATCCCTCTCCTCCTGTTCGATGCCTGCCTGGCCAGCAGAGAGACTTTGGGGTGGGGAGCATGTTAAAGCTTAGGTTAGCAGTTTGTCAAATCTCATTTTTTCATGTGTTACATAATAAGCAATCACTTTACGCATTTGAGTTGTGCATGTCCAGTTTGTGGAGTCTCTTTATGCCTGGTTGAAGATACCTAAACAAACTGACCTGAAAGGGAGGCCATAACACATTTTGAGCTAGGACCTATTCGTGCTCACCTTCCCAGGCCAGGTTTTCCTGTGCTGGTGGTGTAGGTTGCTCCCCCCGTTTGTGCTCTAGCACATTGCTCTACTCGGACAGCAGACTCCCTATATACGGTCTTTTCGTCTCTCTTCATGACCCTGGTGACTTCACTGAGGACAGAGAAGATCCCTCTTCCCTTTGATGCCGTGGCCTCCAGCCTCTGTTACTCCACCACACACCCTCGTGTAAATTATGAATGTATATAAATTATTAATTCACACTGATGATCCAGAAATGCTACAGTGGTGAAAAATACAGAGACTTAGTAAGCAATTATGAAGGAGCACATCTGCAGCTGTGACAGAAGAAAAGTGGTCTTCCAAGAGTCTGAGGTTACAGGATAGCAACAAGACAAAATGACACAAACTGATCTGTGGCTTCTCCGTACTTATCTTTTCTGTAATCCACTAAATCCAGTGATATCCCGTAACATGTGTTTTGTCTCTGTTATTTTGAAAGTAGTAAAACCATATATACTGAAAATGCAGAAAATACCTAATATATAATAATTTCTAGTCTCTCAAAAAATGCATTACTTCATTTACTTTTTCATAATCTGAAGATACAAATTAGGTGGAAGCTCTCTGTACTTCAGTGCATTTCCTGCATCTCTAGAAAAAGTATTACTATGTCTACATCGAAAATTATAGAATAGATATGTAGGAAAAATGTCAGGTATCTGGCAATGTTAGCTCAATGAGCAATAAATCTGTTTTTATATGTCTGCTACATCTACCACTAAAATCAGTTTCAGTTAAGTTTCCTTGATTAACACATTTTTATGCTTAAAGTGTAATGGAGCTATACATGTTAGACTTGTCCCTGAACTTGAAGTTTTACTGGGATGGATGGATGGATGAAGATAAGAATATCTGGATTTACTAAAAAATTAATGTTTTTTTCCTTTTTGCACCTTCACTTTCAAAAAACCTTCCTTACCTCTGCAGTATTATTTATTTTGGATGTTGTTTTAGCCATTCTCCATATACTTCCCTTTGTTAGCAATCATTCTACAAACAATAGGATCCATCCCAGTGCAGTGATACATCTCAGAGTATAATGACAAAGCAGCTTTTAGTTTATCAAGTTGTCATATTTAGTTGATGATTCTGCCTGGTTTTGCCGTGAACCTTTTTTGGTAATTAACCTAAATAAGTTTGCTGAGGTTTGTATTCCAATTTCCTGTACTTCACACGAACAAAGCTTGATGCTGCAGCCATCACCTTGAGCCATTTGCAAGCATTCAGTCAAACATTTGTTTCTGGAGAAGGGAGGTTTGTTGCCCACTCTGCTCTGCCGGCTGGCAGCAGGCATTCCTCAGAATTTAAGTTAATTTGGAATTACTTTCTGTAGCTCTCTGTGCACGTTTAAGGATTTGACTATTTATTCCACTTTGATTTCTAGATATAGAAGTTGGATAAAGTTTTAGCTTTATGAAAATAGTTCCAAGTCATGGTCACGTAGTAACTTAGTTTGTGAAAACCTTTTGTTATTTCGATTCTTCTGTAAGTTTTCACATGGTGACAAGGGGTGATCTCTGAAACTGATGAAGGTTCAGAGGACCTACACAATGATATATTAGTAAATGGAGACTGAAATGCACGCTTCGCTTCTTTGCTGCGTCCTGCTCCTCTAGAGGTCATCTCCCTGAGCGCTGCCTTGACTTTACCTTGTCTTAGCCTTATCCTGCAGCATTTCTTGTAGCCCTTCACTTCAGCACTCTGCTATTTCACAGAGCGGTATTTCACAGTCACATACGTGTTCAGCCTTGTTCCTTGCATGTGTCTGGTTGGAAAATGTGACTAGGAAGTGGGACACTTGCCTATACAGTACAGCAGAGTCACAAACACAGGTGTGCACCATTGGACTGATCAGATGCAGAGAATGACATCATTTTGCTTCATTGCATCCTCTATGCTTCTAAACATTTGGACTTTATTACATTTTTTTCATACCAGAAGCTACTTTTGAATTTTATCAGTAGTTGTTGGTATTTCTTCTTGACTTTGTTTTTTTGTTTTGGTTTTCTGAGTTATGACTGAAGTTAAACCCTATCAGCATGTTTTCTTATTATCTTCTGAGTGTTTCAGTGCCTGAGGTTCTCTATATGGCTAAGAAAAGAAAAAAAAAGAATTAAAAGTAAAAAGGATTCTGGAAATGCAATGCTTTCTCTAAGCTTTAATTCAAATTGCAATTTTGCTAAAAAAATCCCACCAAAATCTCTAGAGTCAATCTTGACCTCAAACCATCTCTGCCTTTCTTATCTGAAAGAAAACCAACTTTTATTTGAAATAAGCTTCTACTGAAATCTTCATGTGCAATTTCTTAATCACCTCCTCTTAAGTACTCTAATTCTGCATTTTTGATTGGTTTAATCCTTAATCACCAAGAGCAAAAAGGGGCTTTATTTTCCAGCAATGAGGAGAGTTCCTTCGAGAAACAGTTCCACGTCCAAGCCTCTGCTAATGCATTTTTCATCCAGGAGTCACCAAACAAAGCACATAAACAGCAGCGGAAGAAGAGACCAGAAACCAGCAGTCAAACTCCAGCCTCTTGCTGCAGAATTATTTGCTTATCAATGCCAGAATGCCCTTTATGCTATGCCAGGAATGGCAGGCATATCACTTTTTGTTTTCCTATGTACTGTTCTAATTATTGCTCCACTATGAGAGTGTTTTATTTCTCAGCCCAGTCGTCTCTAGGGACTGATTTTCATTCAGTACAAATGTTCTCATTATAAAGGCTTAACATGAGGAGAATACAAATGAGAAGATGAGTGCATCCTAAGAAGTTGCTTATACAGGAACTGTATTGATCAAAGGAACACCAGAATAAAACACATGTCAGCATTAACGTGCTCCTACTTTCAGAGTTCAAACAGTTTCCTTTCCCATAAGAATAGTGTGACTCCTTGCCTCTGAAACCAGGCCAGGAAAGACTTTGTTTAACTGAAACAGAAAGTGCAAAGCATTTCTAGAGAAGATTATGGTATAGCACTAAAGAGCTCTTTGAAAGCAAATGCACCTTCATCAGTTTCAGAGATTACACTTTGTCACCATGTGAAAACTTACAGAAGAATCAAAATTCCAAAAGGTTTTCACAAATTCAATTACTACATGACCATGACTTGGGACAATCTTCATAAAGCTAAAACAGCACTTACTTTACCCGACTGCTCACTAATCATGCAGCTGACCCACACCACGTTGGTTCTGGGAGGGTGCATCTCTCGGGAACTGCTTTTGTCCAGTGGTTTGGGCCATTGTTACTGCCTCAAGATCACAGTAGTCATTCCCAAATGAAGACTTCAGTGAACACTCCTGCAGGCCCTCCTTTGACCTCTGGCACGTTGAGTGAGACCAGAGATGCAAAGACATCAATCTCTTTGGGATTTCAGCAACATCTTTCCTCCTCCAAAGGGACTGAAACAGCTGAAAGCCGCAGTACCAGTTCAACCCCCCGTTTTTTCAGGCCAAGACAACATACCACTAACAGTTGAACAGAGGCAGAGGGCATTCACTCTTTGAAAAAGATTGTGCAAAACCAAGTCTGAGGCTAAAAACAGAGTGTAGCAACCCTTAGGTTTCTGGCTACCAGGCTCCACCTGAAGAAACCAGATCCCCTCCTGGCTTCCACATGGCTGCAGCTGGCTCTGCAGGTAGTATTTCATCTGCAGTGAAAAAGTCTCAGTTTACACTTTATTTCACAAGCATATTCTCAGACATAATGGAATTTAAAAAGTAAATGCATGTTTTTACTAAATTTCAACTAATAAGTTCTACTGAGGGCAGAGGCTCTGCTCTTGTGTTTTTCCTGCTTGCTGACTACATAAATGTCATAGGATATCTCTCAAGACTTTTTTTAAAAAGTCAGAATTCTAACAAGAATATATGAGTCATGTCTAGACTGACATAAAAATGAAACAGTATCATTCTTGTCAGCAGAATGAAGCGTGGCTCACACTCTGATCCATAACACACTCACATGGTCTTTAGGCTAAAAAAGCACACACAGAAGTGCGCAGTTATAATCAGAAACTTCTATAAATATGTAGCATGAAGCCTCTTGAATTCTAACTTAGAGACTGTATAACCTTGCCAAGAAGGAGTACTTTACCAAATATTTCAGTAGGACCATCAATAGATATAGGGCGTTATCCAGTGTGAATCCCAGTATCTGTATATCTGATACAGTGTCTGAATCTCACCTTAAACTCCAATCCTTTTCAGCTTTAGATCACCTTCAGTCAACAAAGCAACACCATTTAGTTCCCTTTTCACAAAGGCCTTGATGCACATTCAGCTGGTGCATTACCCCCTAGGTACCAGACTGAGCACCCTTATGCCACATGCACCCATGCTTGGAGACACGGTCTTTCATCCTTCGTCAGGAAATTGGTGTCTGTTAGTCAGGACTTACATGGATTTACTCTCTGGTTACTCTGTCAACTCTTAAACAGCTCTGATGCACAGCTCAACAGTGTAGGGAATTCTGGCATGGGCTGCTCAGATATCCAATGCATGCCTTCCGCAACTTTTTTGGTCTATGCCTAGACCAAGCGTAGATGTCAGGAAGAGTTTCTCGGTGGGTCATGGGCAGTCCAAAGACTTCCAGCTAGACTAGTCCTGGAAGCTGAGCTACTGCTTTTAAATCTATCACAGACAGCTCTACAATCAGCAGTGTAGAAATACTTTTTGAATATGAGCAAACTAGAAGGTAGAACTGAAAACAAAACTAACACAAACTTGCACCATCTGTTTTGGAATGCCAACACTTTCCCAGAATAACCTGTGCATCACTATCTCAAGACATTCTCCAGAAGAAGTGCTTATTTAAGAAACAGAATTGTTGTCTGAAATGATATGTAAGTGTGAGGAAGGCAACATACTTGTTCTGGTGGGTGCAGCTCAGAGCTTCACACCTGCCTGTATTAAGTTCAGTCTCTATGTATCTGCACTCTTCAGTGCTTACCTCACAGCTCCATACAGGAGATTTATCCTTCAATTTGGCAGCCAGGCTTCACTGTCAGTGGAAAAAATTTTTTTTTTTAATTGAGAAAGCAAGAAGGGTTGTCATAAGAGAATGAATCCAGATGCAAGGTTTTTTTTACCCTATTGAATTTTAAGTAAATTAATAGTTGTGTCTTGTCAAAACCAGAAGTAAAGGCTATGCCTGGAATTTTAAAAGAATGTGAATGGCTCAGAAACAAAAGCCCTGTTGATTTTCCTGTCTCAAAACATCTGAAAACTAAAGATGGGTTTGGGTTGCATAAACATAGGTATCTCCAGTGTCTTTTTAGAGGCTCTGTGGTATCCCCTATCCCACAGTTCCGGATCCAGCAGAACACATCTCCTTTATGGTTTGTGTCATATTTTCAAGACCCACACTAGCACATCTCAAATGATGCATACATTCAAGCCCTCAGCTCTCCTAAATGTTTTCCAGAGCTGCTATATTTGATGCCACCTGTAAGAACTGAATGAGCAGGCTCTCTAACAGTGAGGTCACCTATCAAAGTGCCTGGACATAAATTCAGTGATTAATTTCTACAGTTTTACTTGAAACATGAGAACAATGACTGTTACAAGCTAAAAGATATAAGAAGGCCCTTAATCATGGTAATGACTTACACAGAGGAATGGGAGATGACAATCTATGATTCAGATATAATACAATAAATTGTTTTCCTGTTTTCACAGTTGAATGTCAGGTTTTGTGTTCTTATGCGCAAGTTGGATTTAAATCACTTGATAGCATATGAAAAACTACCTCTCAATGATGGGTATCCCTCCAGGAATGATTTCAGATTCAAATTTATTTTTTTTTTAACATTCTGGACTATTTTGAGATTACTCCTTAAACTGACACTTGAAGAGTACAACTCTAGGAAGTTGTACTTCTAAACCCACACTGCCCAGAACATAAATTAATCCCTAGAGTTTCAAAGTTTTGTCCTTGAAAACAATAATGACTTGGTCCTAGTTTATCTGCATGATTTCAGCACCCAGGCTCTAGATCAGTATGTTGGCACAACACCCGTAGTCAACTCACTAGTGTGATTCACTGGAGCACTGCTTCTGTTAACTCTCTGACTTGCAAGTACTTAATTTTATTAAAGTCCATTTGGAGGCAGGTGAAAACATACACAGAGTGCAAAGGAAAAATGTTTTATTGTGAACATGGCATGTATAAGATGCGTTTCAGAATACACTGTTATATATCAAATGAGGAAAATAAAGCTCTGACATGAGATAAATGAGCAGTGTTTGAGACAAATGAAGAACATGCACACAGCTGTTCTAACAGCACAATTCTGATACCAATCACAACCTATTATATAGCTTTTATGACAATGTTTATAAAAAATGCAAATGTTGAACCTACTCCTGCATTGTTGTGCATCATCCAAATCTTCAGTGAATCTTCCAGGTGTGTGGAGGGAACAATGAGAGCAAACTGACACCCCACCTCAGGCAGCAGAAGGTAGAGATGGAGGAAACATCAAAAACAAAAGACAAGAACATTGTTCTACAAAAGTAAAAAGGCAAATATTATCCCAAGGAATATTATTATTTGCACAAGAAATCTTAATTGCAGCATCCTGACTCCATTAAAGCCAACAAGAGTATGCCATTGAGATCAGTGGAGCCTGAATTTCATACTGGAATTTAAAACATTCTTGAATTAGTGTAAACATCAGCAGAAACTAAAAGTCAGCATCTATACAAGTATTCAAGTGCTGTTTAAAAAAACAATAAAAAACAGACAACACTAACCCAAAATGCCAGTACATATACAAAAGGCAGATAATTAAAAGAGGCTTTTTTTTCCAAATATACATTTTGAAGTATTTAAAACCATCAATTTTTAATACTTGTATATCATTGTTAGGGAAGGAGTATATGAGAAAAAACTGAGTTATTTACAATGATAAAGGAAGGGCACAGTGTTTGCTCAGATCTATTTGAAACCAGTATTTTTCCACCTTGGAGTCATGACATATACCTGCACACTCAAACATGTTTCAAAGCAGTGCTGAGAAGTGGCTATACTTCATTATTATGAAATATAATCCTTTTGTGCAAGTAATTCAGCATGATTCCTCATGAGCCATTTACACCCATTCACATTTTCAGTTAAAAAAAGCCAAACAAACCAACCTGAAAAATTTCTTGCAGAAATATTTTGTCTTTAAACAACCTGATGAGATTTTACATCATGGCAATTTACAGTCATGCATTTGGAGACTCAGAGTCAATAAAACTTTTCCATTTACTGTTAGAGTTGTGCCTGTCTTCAAACAGTTCTTTGCTAATTTTTGTGCGGATCTCAGGACTCGATAACAGCTCCTTTATCTGATTCAGTCTGGGTAACAGGGCCTGTGTTTCTCTGCGTAAAGCTTCCTTTACTAAGTCTGCTTCATGGCTCTTTCCTAGAGGAAAAGAACAATATAATACATTTTATAACAACTAATGTGATTTAGAATCATTAATGTACGGACATAAAGAGATCGTATCCGGTTTGGACAGTACTAAGTGCTCAGTCTTTTGCCCAAAGTGATTTTTTATAAAAAGATATTTCCTCAAAAAATATAATTTACATCAACAAATGCTACCAAAAAGTAAAGAACAGTACAGCGTCACATTTAAGGGAAACTCCTGTCTCATTACATACTGTGTAATAGTATCTGTAGTGGTAATTTTTAGCTTGGGATGGACTGCTGTTGACTAGGAAACAGCACGTGCTCTCACACGGAGCAAGCAGCCCTGCGGCAGTGCCAAACCCTCAGGCAGAGGGCATCGCTTCCCCTTGTGGCAAGGCCTCTTCCACAGCCATTCACAGCAATCCAAAAGACAAACGCAAAGTGTTCAGTTTCTCTTCAAAAGCAGGAAGGGACTCTTGGTATCAAGAGCAAGTGAAGACTGGAGCCACCTGCTTCACCACTCTTGTCCTTTTTCCACCATCCATCCCTCCCAGCATTCGGCAGATTTTCAGCAGTGCAAGCACTTATTAAACCAGTAGACAGTGTCCTTCAATTCAGAACAAACTTTTGATAAGAGACTCACAAAGCAGAGTGCCTGTCACCCAGCACCACTTAGCAAATTTCAGCAGGGAGCTGGGACATGTTTTTGTAGTTATTCTTGGTGGGATATTTGCTCCCAGGCTTTTTGCACAGTGCTCACTTGCTGTTATCATTGTCGCTCTCATTCTTACTGCCGCTTGCTGCTTCCTCAGTTTTCACAGGGCTTCCATCAGTCTGTCTGCTTTTGTTTTGTGTTTCTTCTAAATATTGCTGTACAGCCTTCAGCACCGCGTTCTCCACCAGCCTTTTGCTGAGGCTCACCAGCTCTGCATCGTCTGGCTCTGCTGCATGTTTTTCACCTATGCGTCATAACAGACAAGAGAAGGAATTCATTGCCATGGAAAGACAGTAGCTGTGATTGTATCAGCAGCCTCTGACTTGAGCTGGATTTTAAGTTATTGGCTGCCTCTTCCTGATTGCAAACAGCAACTTCTCCCCCCTCAAGCTCCGAAACAAAAAGTGTTCCATAAAGATATGTACAGTACATCAGATCAAAGATATTTCACTGCTCATGTTTCTTGTAACACTCCAGCAAAAGCCACTGGCTAACACTATGAGCACTCACTTAGCTTAGAAGAGTAAGTGTGCAAATTTGATTTTTTTTCTGGCCAAAGATCACCTGTGACATCTGGGCAAAGATCACAGAATCACAGAATATCCTAAGCTGGCAGGGACCCACAAGGATCATCAAGTTCACCTCTTAAGGGAATGGCTCTTAAGAAAACCAAAATTGCCACCTTGGCATTATTAGCACCATGCTCTAACCAACTGAGCTCATCTCAGGGCCAAACATGGCACAAGGTAAATTTACACTTTAGGAGCATTCCTAAATTTAGGTGCCACCATATTGTGATTTTGCTTAAAAAATCTAAAATCTATCTATTTATTCACTGCTTGCTTCAGAAGTTTATCATGGGAAAAATTACTAAAACATTCAAAGCACAGGTTAGAAATATTTTTCTAAACAAAGCATAAAACTTAGAAAACCCATATACTCCCTCCCTGCCTCTCTTCTGTCTTCTATGTCAAAGCTCTAAGATCAAAGGATGCCAAGTTCCAGCAGTCCATTCTTCAATATCTGCTGCTAAAAACCAGAAGCAGGCATTTCCCCATTTTGCTAAAACTTCATATGAATAGACAACAACTGTATACATAGTGAGGCTTCTCATACATCATTACATATAATTTGAAATGGCACTCTTCCATGAAACATTTTCCTAATAAACTATATAGCCTACTACGGAATCCTCCTTTTATGAAGAATGTGTTCCAGGAAAAAGGAATTTTATTGTCCAATTTTCATTATGCCATTTGCCACTTCACAGTCCCCTGCACTAGGTAAATAACTATTTCCCTCCATCTGTATTTAAAGGTCATACATCTCCTCTTCTGGCGTTTGCATTCTGCAACCAGTAATAAGAGGCTGCTTAGTCACACATATCTGGTGAAAGAGATGTTATTGTATGCTCTCAGCACAAAGCTTTGTACTGTTCAATTACCTAAATTTGTCATTTCTCAAATATGTAAATGTATTAAAGTTTGTCAGCACATATAGATAATAGTTATAAAAGACTTTTATTAGTCTTGCTAGTGGACTGCACAACCTGGGGGTGATTTCACTGATAAAACGTAATTAATATGGGGATTTAAGGAGGAGAGGGAGAAGTAAACAAAGCTCTTCATATTCAGAGGTAGTGCCTCTATTAGCTGCTAATATGATCATCCCAGTGTGGAACAGCAGCTTTTCCAGTTCTGGGCCTCCACAGCACTGTTACTGTGGGGAAGGAAGAATTGTATTCTCCAGCTGAAGAATCATCAGACTAGATCTTGGTAAAGCATTTCATTACATTTTGGAAGAAGCGTAGATAAATAGTCTAAAGACATTAAGGAGAGTATGGGGATAGTTTTGGTTAAAACCAAATTAAAAAAATATGAGAATACATTAAAAACAGACTTAAGATTTCCAAGGAGAAATATTTTAGGCTAACATGCGAGCCCAACACAGGCAGAGGCACTATTCCCAAAACCAAACAGCTACATACTCCACATTCTCTGACTCGCTGCTTGCCACATCCCTTCACTATCTCTAAATCCTGGGTCTAAGTCTATCCTTTAACTTACATTAAGGAGGGACTTTATTCAGACTCTTCTCTGTCAGGGCACCCAAGATATTTATGAGCAGCATCTCTTCACAGCTTTTCTGAATGATCTCACACACTTCTTTGGATGAAGCCCTTTGATTCCTAATTACCTTTGTTTTTAGTAAAGATGCTTGAAAAATGTGTTGGTTGCCCTGGTCTATTTATTCACTAGAAAAGATAATTAAAATACTTAATTAATATTTAAAATAAAACTGGTTTCCAGTTGCAGAGTTTCTCGTTTTTCAGAATTGCCTGTGGGTCATGGAAATCGTTACTCACGCAGTGCTAATGATCATGCAACTCGGAACAAAATCAATGGGAAATACAGTGCTCAGCCACTCTCACACTTGACCCTGTAGTGCTTCATATACAGAATATGACTAATCAGTCACAGAGACCTCCAGATACCACACAACAGTAGTGATTACATCTACTCAGAATGTAATTTTAGTTGTAGTATATCATGTGTTATTCTTATGATCTAAAAAGGGGCAGAGCTCTTCTCTCACAAATACTTTCTGCAGAATAGTTCTCATTTACAGATATATGTATAAAATCCATATATCTACTGTTGTGTTTATGATTTCAAAATAAATAAATAGCTTATAAATAAGTAATTTCTCAAGCGTGAGAAAAATCAGATTACTTAAAATGAGACTTTTAAAAGTACAGTTTATATCACTACAGAAGAATGAGTTTGTGGTTTTTTGTTTGTTTAAATTTAATATTTTGAGATATTCATGGCACATCAACAGTCTGGGATCAAGTCCACAGCACCTCCTAAGTGAGCTCTGCACTCCCACTGGAAAAACATACATGGCATCTGACTGACATGTGAATGCAAATGGATGCACAACCTTGCAAGAAGATCGTGCTTGCATTTATCCATCCAGCTACCTTGATGGACTGACACATGGGGCTATATGATTCCCTGATGCTCTGTTTCTATTCTCATACTCCCAAAATAGCAGTTGTGGGAGTGTCTGCAATGCTGTGGTTCGCTGGCAAGGTAGCTGGATACTCTTGTATAATTCCTATTCATAACTCTTAATAAAAAGAAACAGGTCATGTAACAAAAACATGTATTGATCATCTATATTGACAATTTAACATACATATATGTCCTGTCTACATCTCTCTTACATCATGCTGCATCTGCTGCTCGCCTGCTTCTTTGATGAACACAAGTCCTTTGCAGTAGGCAAACACTTCCTTGAGTGGACTGTCAAAGATTACAGGAATTATCAGAGTAGCAGGAAAAGTCATTGCAGATATGAATGGTTTAGACTTAAAAGGAAGGTTTATACCTGCTCTATTTGTAAACTCCATTCTGAAAAGGGAACAGATATACCACAGCATTATATTTGCATCAATGCTGTGACGCTATTTCTGTGCCAATGAATAAAAAACTTCCACTGTCTTTTTCTCCATGCAGCTCAGAATAAAAGTGAAAAAACCTTTCTTTTTTTATCCCAGAATTTTCTTCTATAATTTTCAAAACATTAAAACAAATGCATACATTCACATTCTGTGAATGTACCTCAATGCATCCATGCTAAGCAGTACTTTTTATTACTGAAACTGAAGCATACCAGTTGTCCTGAAATGATCATCATTTTTTCACAAAGGGAACTATCAGCTCCACAGAATTATTCAAAAGGGGCTTTATGATCCTACACCCTACTGCTAGCAGTTATGGATGCCTGCAACAAAACCAGATGATTGCAACCAAAGCCAAGTTTGGATTCAAATTCACTGCTGTATCTCCCTACTGGACTAGGTTTACTCTCCAAGTGTACACGCCCTTACTCATTACAAGACTGTGATCTGAATTTTGAAATACTGTGTTGGAACAAATCAAATATCATGGTTCTGGTACAGCATTTTCATGGCCCTGACACAGCCTGTTTAGAGTGTATGTAGCTATCTCAGATTTGGAGAGAGGCAGGCCAGTTACTTGAATCCCTCTACTATTCATATGACTAGCCCATTTTTTGGTGACAGATTTAATTGAAGGAAGCAACAGGGGATCCTTTTTATAGGAAAAGCCAGTTTTACAATCTTTTACCAGCTATGTTCCAAGACAATGTTCTGCAATCCTTTGCTCATGGCCTCAACACACTGGGCTTTGTTTTTCCTTCCAACAGCCTTTCTTGGCAACCAAATAATGACAACATGGGGAAAATTATACAAGAGACCCTTAGTCTTTTGAACAGGTGACTGAGACCAGCTGAGAAATCCGTACTCTGGCAGCAGAGGTTCTGCTCTGCAACCTGGGGAGGGCTGTGGTAACAGACATGCCTCCATCTACCTTTTGGTTTATTAGTTTTCTAACACAGTTTTTACAAACTCTAGGAACACAAACATGAGCGTGTGCCCATATCTAATCAACCCAGTAAGTACAGGCAGGAAAGTCACAATTCTGAACATTTCCTTGTTAATTAAGGACTTGCATGAAAAGTGTCTTAAGTGGTCACTTAAGAAATTGACACAAATAAAGGACTGAGAGGAAGGGTGAAATTATAATCTAATTATGACATGATGGTGATGACATTTCTGTTGCTGGATTTCCCACATGATGCAGGAAATCTAACAAACTTCTTTAGGTTTATATATATTGCTCTGTAAATACAGGACTGTCTTACAAGGCAATCTATCCTTCATGCTGAACACATGGGTTTCTACTTTACTGAAAAGATTTTTTAACTTAATTTGGCACACCATGGAATAAACCTGATAAAGTTAGGAATTTCTAGTAAAGAGGAAATTAAGGGTGTTGCAGCTATTCAGGGAAAATGGTACTCTTGCCAGAGTCAGTAACAACAGCAGGAATACCTGCAGCACCCTTTGAGCTGCACACTTGGCAAACATGGCAAAAATTTGTTTTGTTTCATCCAAAACCCTGTGAAGTTCTGATATAAATTTTCTGACCACCTCTAAACGAAGAAACAGGATGTGATCTGCTAAACCTACTCTTTCTTCTGCAAGCACTGAGGGACGTGATTCCACAGGCATGAGCCTCCAGAATAAACAAAAGAAAAAAGGTAATGTAAGATCTAGTCCTGTTGTACAGGGAGTTCTGTTAAATATCTTGGTTTTATTTTCCTATTAAAAGAGACCCACTGACAGAGAAAATCCCTGACTTCCTTAATGTAATTTAATGCTTGAACTTTTGAAAGAAGTTTAGTGTAACAGGCAGCAAAGATAACATAATGGCTGAAGGAAAGAAGATGGCTTAAAAGCTGTTGAGTTTTACTTGATTTTTCTCACCGACACTTGGGTACAGAAAACAGCCCAAGTTACAAAAGTGGTTTTACATAGTCATAGTAACATCCACTGTGCAAGATGGCAATGGGAGAACCAAAAGATCGAGGCAGATTGCAATAGCAAACACCCAGGCAACATTATTCACCCCCCTCCACCACTCACAGCACTGCCTGGTGCCAGCAGCTCATGGGAACAGAGAATTGGGCTGCTTGGGTCAGCAGGACTATCAAAGAGAGCAGGAGAGCTCCTTGTCCCTCCAGGATGCAGCCAAGGGGGGAGCCTCCTGCTGTTTTCGGAGCCAGAGAGAGATACCATGCTTCCCAGTTTTCCCAGGGAAAAGCTGAATTCTGGAACAGGACAGACAAGGCAGTCCCTCACCTTCAATAGTCCTTCAGAAATACTACTGAGAACATAACACACTATGGGTGATGGAATAGGTTGCTTCCCCATCAGTGTTGGTCACCAGTGACCACAGAGCTGGATGGTCTTGAAGGCAGAAAACCATGCTGCTGGGCCGCCCAGCTGAGGGAGGTGTAGGCCCAAAAAATACAGCTGCCAACTAAAAGAGGATAGACAAAAATTTTAATTGCCACCGTCCAAATGTTTTGCCAAAAACTCAAAGTCTCCCTGGTTATGAACCTGTCAACTGTGGAAATCAAACATTTACTCACAAATGTGACAGGGGAAGTAATTTAATAAACATTCACCTCTTATTACTATTTCCTATCCTTCCTATAGTCTCTGTGATCTTCTGTTTCATGTCTTTAGGATTGCTACTATACAGCTTCCGATGGGATGCTATTTTTGCTGCGACTTTTTCATGCTACTGTCAAGTATACTAAAAAAACTAACCTTTTTTGGACTAAGACAGATTGTTAAACAAGTGTTAATAAGTGAATCTTAACAATCTGATTGTGTGTTGTTGTTCCTCCTGAACTCAGAAAAAGACTTCATACAAACTCATGTTATCAGACAGTCTCTCACACAGTAGATGTCTTTCCCTGGGGCAAGCAATTTTGAATATATTTGTAAATTATGGAGACAAAAGTCAGATTTTGATCAACATGCATTTTCATTTAATTATTTCAGTTGCAGTAACATTATTTGTGAAAGACATCTGCATACTCTTTGAACTTCCAAAGGAAGATGAAATCTTGTAAAAAAAAAAAGATATAAGTATAATTGCAATTCAAGAGGATGTCCAAGTGTCCATAAAATACTATAATAATTTTAATTTGATTTAATAATTTTAAATACTGTATAATTTTAATGGAAAAAGCATCATTTGCAAGGTGCTTTTTAACATCTCTGTAACTGTACATAATTAGCTGCTGAATCTAATGGAAGAAGGTTAGAGTCACCTCTTTTGGTATGAGCATCTTACATAGGTTTGAACAGGTAGCATAAATGCATCCGAAGGCTGTCAAACAAGATGGGTCTAATCCTTTTCCCCCAGAAGCTTACTCTTGAAGGAACTGAACCCACTTCATGAGCTTCTTGGGCAAACTATGAAGTTATGTATTTTTGAATATATGAGTAGTATTGCTGCTGTCTTTCATTTCATGGATCAAGTCTACAGAATCTGACCAAATTTGTTAACAGCTTTGGGAAAACTAACAGAACACCCTTAAATCAATTTGAATAGCATTAAAAAAAACCCAACCCTAACATTAAGTGCTTATCATGGCATTTCCTATCTGACTCCCTTTATCTATTACAGATTTTGCTTTAAATAAAGTATTTAGCTCTGTTCTTTCTTCCCTCCCTTTTGTTTACCACGTAACTTCCACTTTAAATGTGGGGTTTTTTTAAAGCTGGAATTTGATATAAGTTTTCACTCTGATTTTGTGAGATGCAGCTGTATAAATATTCACTGCTCTACCACACAAAGGTTTGTAAATATGAGATTTATTTGTGATACTTGGGGAGATCACAGAAATTTAGACCTCTCTTCAAATTCTCTGGCTCTGAACCCATAAAACCACTGCTCAGGATCTTCCTCAGGACAAGCTCTTCCTCAACTTTCATCTCTCTCTAAAAGTTCAGATATACTCACTTGTAAGAACAGTGAATCACAGAATGGTTTGGTTTGCAAAGGGCCTTAAAGATCATCTAGTTCCACCCTGCCTGCCATGGGCAGGGACACCTTCTAGAAGACTAGGCTGCTCAAAGCCCCAACCAACTTGGCATTACCCCATGTCCTATCACCATATGTCCTTGCAAAACCTCCCTCTTGATGTGCAAAGAAAAATATTCCGAAGACAAAATAAGCAACAAATTCAGACACGTGTTCGGTCATAATAAACTGCTCTGAACCACGGGGGTTTTAGCCACCTCAGCCATATGAAATCAGAATAGCTGTAGATAAAGAGTTAAGAATACTGAAGGTATGACTACAGCTCACTTAATTGAATTCACAGAAATCTAAAAATTGTTGCGAGAGGATAGTGTAACAAAATCTGTGGATAAACAAAACCCTGAAACAGTACCATGACATAAGATTAAATTTAATGCAATCAATCCTTCACATGAAAAAAACCAGACTTTTTATAATCTAGGACAAGAAAAATTTGAAAGAATATGAAAGGACAATGCAAATTTTTTCCCATCCTATGTTCTTTATGAATAGTGCAAATATCCTCATTTGTTGAACATGCACCTAGTAATCAAAATTAACATTATTCTTGAGTCTGCTTCACCATTACAAATCAAGAATAATTGAGAGCTGATTGCTTTTTTAAACCAATGGGACTTACTTTCACATCCTTCTTATGCTAAATATCAAATAGTTATAAAAACATTTTCTTTGTGAAAGAACATAAAACTTCTTAAAAAATAACCATTTCTCTACCTAATAGCAACACTTCTTTAATGAGAGTAAATCCCTACAGCTTTCACACTGCATTCTAGTAAAAGAATAACCTCCCCTCCCTTTCTTCCCCCATATTTCTACTTCTGCAAATTCACTGAGTCAAAGACTGTTCTACCAACACTTCAGTGAAATTAATCCAGAAAAACATGTCTGCTATGCCAAAAACCGAAGTAATCATCACATTTTTTACCAACTTACCCTGTAGCATAATGGATTGCTTATTACCATGCCTTAAAACTGATGGTTCTCAATCTCTTTACACTGCTTCTTCCATCTGCAAATTTTCTCTCTACCTATATAATATACACAATTCCACACCTTCTTCTTTAGCATCCTATTAATTCTAAATCTGTCTCATTAACATCAGTAGAAATTTGTTTATTTATGCTAGCTGGTCTTCTGGGTCTTTATTTCTGTTGGGCTAAACAGTGCTAATTTGGAGTTTCATAGTTGTTTCTTTATCCTCTTATTTTAAAGACACATTTTTCTCAGTCCTTCTCCAACTCAAGTGTAAAAGAATAAAGGGTGGATATTCATGCCATAACCAGTTTTTGCATTTCTTTTCACTGTATTCAGAATCAACTGTGTAATCAAAAGCAGGTATTTTACTTTGCTTTGCCTTTATGTTTTCCGTAAGTTCTCTCATTCCTACATCTGGCTGGAGGGGCCAAGAAAACTTCACTAAGGATGAAGAGAAGGAAAGAAATGGGCAACTGTTCCCCTCAAGAGCAAATTATATCATTCATTATGCACTTCTTTTGGAATGAGTTATTATTATTCACTTGTGCTGAAGCAGGCATTACAGGCAGTGACTCCATGATCTGGGCTGTATTACACCCGGCCCTTCTTCCAGATTAATTATAATAGAGAATGCACACACAATGTGTGAATAGGGCACACAGGTGGGGTCTACATAAAGTAGTATTTATGTCGTTAAATCAGAGGACTGACAGTTCTTCAAAATACAAAATCACTACAACAAATTTCATTTTAACAGAGAAATGTAATCCCAGACTTTAGGAGGGGGTTCAGTCCCTAGAACTCACCTCATCACAGGTTTTAGTTTGTAGAACTACAAGAATAAACTCATCATTTTGTGCTGGAAAAATTTCTCACATCATATTCATGAGGTGTATATGAAAAGTAAAAGGGGATCTGAGAGTGGAAGAAAGGAAAACCTTTTTGATTGCATTACTGGATGGTAATGGATTTTTAAGATGGCTAAAAATGTACATTTGCTGATTGTCCTCAGCCACAGTAAGTGCTGCAGAAAACATGGCTGAGTCTTAATATGTTTTTGTTCAATCCTTATGCTTTGTACTAAAGTGAAAAATTGAATAAAATGTCATTTAAAAATTATTGCTAAGATGTGAAACAGAATAACACAATAACAGAGCATGAGATAAGACAATTCTCCTCTTAGCAAAGGATACAAGCTCTCTAGTGAGTGAAATGAATTATCCATGCCTGAGGATTTTAACTCACAGGAAACTTAGCAAGTGCCCAGATGAGGTTTACCTGAGACTGGCATATATTCAAAGGGATTAAGCCATCAGCACAAAAGATAAAGTTAATGGTGGATTTTGAGATTTGGGGATTGGAACTCAGAAGAAATACCTAATGAGAAGTGAATTTTCTCTACAACAATCTAGGACAACAATTCCTAAGGTTCATGAGAGATACAGACAGGGTCAAGAACCTGACAAAAATTTAACTGTGTATGCCAACATCAGAATTACAAGTCTAAAAGCACTGACTACTGTACAAGTTTGGCAGTCCAAAACTGATTGCTGGTACAGTGCATTTCTAGCTACTTCAGGCCCAAGGACAGTCTGCAGTCAAATGTTTATCAGTTTAAGGTCTCTATATTCTAAACAATGTTTGCAACATCCAGTCCATTTTCCTTTTAAGACAGGATAATTTCCAACCCCATAATTATAGAATGGTCAGTGCAGGAAGAGACCTTAAAGGTCATCTAGTTTTAACCCCTCTGCCATGGGCAGGGAGACCATGCTACCTTACATAGCAGATAAAACCACATAACCCAAATTCTTCAATATCCCAATTTCTTCTGTCAGTTCTCCAGTTTAAGCTTATGGAAACAGAATCACTCAAATTTTAGGAATGGCAAAAAGACTTGGTATAAAACCTTATCAAACCGTCAGTAATCAGCTGCTGAACAAGGCGCCAGTACGCCTTACTACAATACATTTCAAGTTATCTTATTTTCCACTTTGCCTATAATAATTTCACAAATAATAACAGACCAGTGTCATCTAAAGGACAACCCCTCACTGGACCAAGGACCTGTTGTTTGTCTTGCTTTCTTTGTTTGTCTGCCTTAATCTCAAAATCTTGGTCACAACACTGCAAAATGTAGACTCTTTGCAGCCCAGCATCTGTCACTGACAGGAAGCTTTCCCAGAAATATATACAAAATGTTCTCTCTTGTTCTTATTTCACATGATGCAATAGAAGTAATCCCATGCTATCCTAACAGTTGCTTAATCATGTTAACCAGTTCCTCTTCCTGCCTTCTGGCTTTGTAGCTTTTTTTTTTCAAAAACTAGCTAGCTCCTACTCTCAGAACTCCCCAAGATGCAGCTCCGCAGCTCTCCAGGCATTTTCTGTAAGCACAGCCTGGGCTCCTACTTTATGTTTGGAGCATTATATTCTTTTGGAAACACACCACTTTCTCCAAACATCTTTTTCCTCTGCTCCATGATTATGACTCTTGAGCTTCTAGGACAAAAGTTACACTGATCTTCCCAGTGCAGATTTAGCTAGCACTGCATGCATGCCATTTCTGCTAAAAGGTTGTAGATCTGCTGGCACATGATCTTGCTGGAGGGAAAACAAGAGAGAGATTTTGGGGGCTGTTTTTTCTTTCCCAGAGGCGAAACTTTTCCATAGATGAAACCTCTTTTCACCCCTCTTTGAAAGGGGACTGAGTACAGCTTCCTAATTGTTCCACATCAGTATAGAAATGCCACAATTGAGGGTCTGATTATTAGTCCATATTTTAGTTTCTAGAGACCTCTAATGAAACAAAATAACTCATTTTCTCTTACTTAATTATATGGTATCCTTAATGGAGAATGTGCAGAACAATTTTATAATTTAAAAAAAAATTAATATCTTAATGGTTTCTGGAATCAAGGTTAAAACATTCCTGCCTGCTTCCAGGAATACCACTCTCCATTAGCAAACACAGCACTCAATTAGCTAGCATTAGGCATCACAAATCAGACAGTATATAGGGAAAAAAGCCCATTTAAAATATCAGGTTAGGAAGAAGTAGACAACTACCACATTTTGGTTGTATAATAAAGACTTTCCCACTCTCAAGTGTGGCTATTCTATTTCTGTAACAGATGTTTTTTCCATATGCTACAACTTCTACATTGTGAGTGGCTCCACTCTAAGCTCACAGGGATTAGGTTACAGTAGGACTTGTCACATAGCAGTACAATAGGTTGAAGCCAATGAGTTTCTAAACTGAAGGGATAGCTGTTCATATACAGTAACAGAGGATGGTATTTCATGTTTAGTATGTTGCACTTCCTATTTGGCTGTAATGTGGATTTGCTCATGAATCACTTTTGAGTAGAGAAGAGAAATTCAATTTGGGTTCTATGTTGACATTAGACAAAACACCTGTTCTCACAGTAACATGAAAAGCATTTCTGAAACCCGGTGTTTCATTCAGAGGTACCTGCTTATGTTTACACAGGTGAGCTCTACAATGCCAGCCCTTGTTCTTTGTCTCTATGGCCAATTAGCACAGAGCAACTCAGGTCCATCCTATCCAGCTCTGCCGGCTCTGACATGCTGTGGCTGCATCCAAACTGCCTGTTGGGAAAGGACCTGGGTCAGTGCTAACTTCTAACCAGTGCCCAGGAGTTTGTGCTGCATGTACCCTTTTGCCAGGGCCAGAACTATGCCAGGGTCATGGCATGGGCAAGGCAGTCCCAGTGCCCAGGTGCATCCCCAGACACCCTGTCATGCAGTACACTGGAGTCCATGGCACCTAGAGCCATGCAGAGTTGGGCTGTGTCTGTAGGTAGCAAAGCTGAGAAGTACATTGAGCCAAATTCTGCAGTCGTGGAACAGTTACTTCTGTGGATTTCTGCTGGCAGAGGTTTTTGAATCGTAACTCCAAAGCAGCCCAGCACAAATGAAAACAGAAGTATGAACTAAGAACAGTTTCAGAGAGTAATGCAGTAGTAGCTAGAGTAACACATGTGCTGGAGGACAGGATTTGGCTCCTGACTCCAGTAAAGCTGTAGGAACAACAGAATTTCCATTTCCTCTTTTACTACAATGAAATCTTACTATATAGCTCTGATATAACCTGCAGAAGTAAGGAAGCGGAAAGCCATAATTCATAACTCTAAACATTTAGACTTTCTAATGCTTTCTACTTTTCAGGGCAGGCCTTACAGCACTTCAGAAAACCATGCTGCTCCTTCTAGTGTTTGGTGTGTAACGAGTGGCACAATTTGTATAGTGAGTTGAGAGGCACTGTGCAAGAGTATACACGAAACTCAGTAAACTCAGACAGCAGCACGCAATATTGACTGAGACAAATAGTACTGAGAGGACTTCAAAATACAGAATAAGGTATTTGGATGTTGTTCACCGGGAATACAGGGCAGCTTTTAATATCATCTGATAGCAAAGACCTGTAATGTACCCTTTAAAAATCGATAAAAAAATAATGCTGTAGCCTTTGCTTATTCAACAGCATCTAGAGTAAAGCAAAGAATTCCTCTGAAAACCCAGCCTGCCTTTTGCTGTGGCAATGGTGTTACTAAGATAATCTTTAAATCATCTTAACAGCTTAAAAGACAGAATATCTCATATCCAGGTGTATATGGGGTGGATACCAAGCATATTTTCCACAAATGAGCAATGTTTAACCTGCATATTTATAGAAGTATGAGAAATCCAATACACTTTTTCTTAAGCGGAACATCTGCATACAGGACAATCAGTGAAATTACCCTCTTCAATTCACCCAAGACATGTTTATGTATGTTCACTCTGTCTTTTGGCCTTTATTCCCCCTTTCAAACCCAAAAAGGGTATGGGATGGCAGCAGACACACTGCTTGGACAAACCAGCGTAAATGCAGAAGATTTAAAAGTGATCTTATTTCCCTTCCGGGCTCACTCTCACCTGAAGAAATCACGTTGAAAGTCTCTTGCAAGAGCCATAAGAGCTGACTACCATGGAGTCTGAATTTTATTGCCTGGGGCTCAAACAGCACTTTACCCAGGCTCCTTCCCTTGCTACGTATGTACTTAGAAAGAGGATTCCAGATGGAGTTGGCAATTTGTTGGCTTGCCATCTGAACCAATCTTTCTGATATTATTTATAGAAGGTCTGCTTTTAAATGGGCTAGCTGATACTCTCATCCATCTCACTGCACCTCTCGAGTGCGAGGGCTGCCAGAGGACTGTGACAGCCATGCCACTTGGCAGGCCGGGTCCTTGGCTGGTATAAATCAGCACTGTTCTTGCTTACTGCTGCTAAGGGTTTCACTTGACATTTTCAGTACCGCTTGATTCATGCCCCAGTTAATCTGTTTCACTTTCATGGTTTTACTTGCATGTTTAGCAAAAATCCTTAAACACTGTTAGCTTGTTTCTAATTTAATATTCCAACTGAAGTGTCCTTTTAGACAGCTTCCAAGCACTGCAGTACTAAATGGTATATTATTATTGAAATTATTATTTTTAATTAATATAAACATTATTAAAATTACCAGTTCAGTTACTCTACACTGGAAATTTTTCTGAGATTTTATCACTACCAGAAAAGTATAATTCTTATTTTGCAGAAATAAAGTTGTGTGCAAAATCAACTTGTATCCTTATTTTATGTTATGTTGCAAATTGACAGACAATAGTTAACTGTCAGTTATTACCCATTTATAAAAGATCAAAAGCAATTAACCATTACAGTATATTTTAAAAGACTTATTAATTTCTTATAACTCAAGCTTTTTGTCTAACTTTACGCTGGAGATTGACAAAACAAACTAATTGCATTTGAAATATTTGGTCCCATAAGAAATTGTATTCACTATGCTTTTGGTTTGGCTTTTTGAACCAAGAAGGAGCACAATTTGGAATTTTAAATGCAACTTTCAGCTGTAATCTGCCACTGCAGCTGGTGGCCCACAGTAACACTCAGGGCTATTTGAATGTGATTGCAGCAGAACTTGCTCATATTCCAAATCATTGTAAATCTTCTTTTTCTCTAGACTGCCATATGGAGTGTTTGGATATATTCTTGGGCCTTTTTTCCCCTCTTAAAGGGCAAGGAAATAACCTGTGGTGAATGGAGTTTAAACTGGTATCTATATAACCTAAGAAATACAGGGCTCAACTCTGCATCTACCGAAGCTTCCTGTCTCCCCAAGTTTTTGTCAATCAATTTAAATGATACAGTGAGGAGATTAAGAAAACACTACTATTCCTCTGGAATCTGCTGGTTTTATTCATGTGTTTTTTTGAATGAAATACCTTCTGGAAACAAAGAACAAAACGTCTGGCTAATGTCACGGTTAGAAACTTCTCCACTAAGCAACTTTCCAGTGCTTTACTTCTCCACATGGATTGTCTGACCTTGTAGCCAAGTGTACTAAAAAGTTATTTGGCCAGAAATTTTAAAATAGAGAGCAAAAGTAAGAAAACAAATCACAGAAATAATTAATTGCATCAAGGTGCAGTAAAATAAATATTTTAAGGAAGGTCTCCCTGCTTGACAGAGGATTATTTTTTCTTTCCTTTACAGTGCTATACATATCATATAGTACTCATCATCATCCCTGACTGTGTTTTATTTCCACTCAGAAAAAGTGCATAACCATAGCATAACCAATAGTGCATTCTTCACAACCCCCTGAACGAGCAGCCTCTGTTAGTCTGACAAGCATGCTGACTAGTTCCAGCAGTGGTGACCTCTGTATGGACTCACTGGGATCACAGGCTCAGTTCCCATATCTGCAAAGAAGCCTTCAGCTGTAAACAAAACAGTTTTAATGTTGTCTCTTGTCTCTGCTCAATGAAAAGTCCCATAACAGAATTATCCACTGCAGTACTAACAGGACTAAACAGTGATTACTTTACCTAAAAATCCACAGATTGCTCATACAATGCCCTTCACAGCAGAAACAAAGTAAATACACTTGCATCAGTTTTTAAATTTTCTTTCATGTTTCTTAACATTTCCAGACTGGCATTAACTAACACTGATTTCTTTGCAAATAAACTCAGTTCTCAGAGAACTATAGTTTTGCAGATCAGAAGAGGAAGGGGAAGCATACAAATACAAAGATAACCTTCTTATGAAATTTAAGCATGATAAATGCTCCAGGACCTTGGAAGTTAGCCAACCAATAAGAAGTACAGCACTTTACCCTGCCGAGCAGCAGCCATATGAGGCAATACAACTGGGAAGGGTGGCAGAAGGGAGATACAAAGTCCGTACACCTCACAGAGCTTTGCCCTTCCAGCTGTTTTTGCTGCAGTTTCTGAAAAGCACTGGACTACAACCAGACAGGTCCTCCTTACTCTCTCCATCCAAGTCCAGGGTAGCTACAGAGACACCATTTCACTGTCCTGAGACCACTGCACTGAGCAGGAAGGCTGACCCATCTGACATCCACAGGATTTAATGCTTGATACGCAAGTATCAATGGATCAACCTGCACAGAGGCAGAGCTTATTACTTTAGACACAGTAAAAACCCTTTCACTTCACCAAGGGAGCAGTACAGACCGTTGAAAAGACACCATAATCAACTTTTCTGGTCAATGTCCCCTCTCCCCACACCAGTAGTCCTTCCCACACGCATCATAAGCTTCAGCTCTTTGCCACGCCAGCACTCTCTGCTGGCAGCAGGAAGCCAGAATCTCCACTTGTGCACATGGTCACAAGGCATGAAGGCTGCTCAGCACTTTGCAAGATGGAGCCTGTGTATTTCTGAAGCAATAGATACTCTTCACTAGATCCAGGTCATAAAATGGGAGAAGTTATTGTGGCTATGTGACCCTTACTATCATCTGCAGCAGGTTTTTTGAGAATTCCTTAGTTTACTTCAAACAGAATTACCTAGGTTAGTCTGCTAATGATGGAGAAGCATTTTAACCTCACTGGGTGGTTTTGCCTTTATTAAAAGAGTGCTCATACAAAACCTGCTCTGCTATGGATCAGTCTAGACAGCATGTATCAGCAGTGCATGGTGTACATGACCAGGGATGGTGGCAGCAAAGAGTCCATGGAATCTGCAACTTCTGTCAGCACATTTTAATCTAGAAGAGGATGGGGTTTTATTGTCATGGAGCCATTATTGTTTTGCTTATCTAACAACTGCCAGCATAGTAACTTTGTTTTTATCAACTTTTATCTGTAAGAAGCCAGGTTAACTAGTAATGCACATGATTAAATATTTCTTGTCAGAACTCACTATGAAAGACTGCAGCTTGTAGCAACCCCCCACAAAATACAGGCAGGGTTACCAAAAGTGTGGCCAGTTTCCACCTTGGTGGTCTTATCCAAAGACCACGTAACTCCCACATTGGGGTAAGGAGGACTGAGCTGATACCAAGGGTGAAAGCAAAAGACAATAGTTACATTAAATATATTCCCCTCTGCCAGTCATTTAAACTGATATAAAAGATACTGTCTCCCAACATGTTTGGAACCTAATACAGTTGCAGAGGTATTGACAGGAAAGTAACAGTAGCATGTGAAAAGAGGACAGAGCACTTGGCCTCAATGTGGAAAATAAATGCAATTTCAACAATACAGCAGGAATCTATGCAAATATTTCTGCAAAATTTGATGACTCACTTGATAGCCATTGATATTTTTTCCACCTATGCAAAGTGATGGTTTGGCAATTATGCTAACAGTAAGACAGACTATTTACCCTTGAACACTTAAGCTAATTGACAATGTAGATACAACAGACAGGGACAAACTGCCCACAAAAACAACCTGGATGGAAGCTGGAAGAAGATCTTAACCATCGCTGCAGGTGGCAGGTATTTAATGCAACTGGCTTCCAGCGGCATCAGTGGGAGGCAGGAAACAGAGTATTACAGTAACTGCAGGCTGCACTGGGGGACCTGGGCAGTTCTCACCTTGCTACAGTCACAATTCATGGGAGGCTGGTTCTCTGCTGACACACTTTATGAACAGTGATCATTAAGTTCATTAAAGTTCCAACCCCATCCACATGGAGCCAATGGTAGCAACCTCATCTCCATTTTGAAGTTTCTCATCAGGGTCTTCTGAACTTTAGTAATTTTTTTCTTTCTCATCTTCTCTTGGTGGGATCAAGAGACGTGTTGGTACCTGTACCATCTTGAAATTATTCACCTATACCAATTACCTAGTCCTAGTCTTCTGCTTGCTACAACTGAAATGAAATGAAATCTCTTCCTAACTTCTCATGGGTTATTCTTCATGTCCTTTAATACAAACAGGCTTGGTTAAGGCCTTTCCTGAAGTTTCTCAGAGTAGTGTAGTTATGGATCATTGTGGTCAATAATACTCCAAATAAGGCCTTCAGCCTCAGATATATCTTCATTTCATACATAAATGCATATTACATAAAAATTAGACCTTTAGTGGAATTTACAATTTTCAGTATTTTCGAACAGCTACAAATCAACCTGAACATTTTCTGATTTTGAACTACAGAACTCCCTGACTTAGCTCATGTTTCCTTTCAGGAAAAGAAGCAGTTCTGTCACATCTCTAAATAAATTATATAATAAACACTTCTGCTTTTTTCCACCATCAGCAACATAACCTAATTGCAAGGCAATCACATCTGACTTGATCCATCTCCAGAATTTCAAGTTGTAATTTATTTTACACAAAACATCCTGTCAGGAAGGTGGAAGGGAGCCTAACTTTTGTAGTCTAATAGATTATACAGCAAGACAGTCTGATGCTTATTCATGATACAGTAAAACATAGCCTATTTTAAAAAATAATATAATTCTGTATTTCAAAATTCCTTATACCCAAATAAAAGCTGCTATAAAAATTAAGTTCAATGAGCTAATTTAATTTCTTTCCACAGACCACGTATGCTGGTAGGATTTAAATTTGGACTTACATATGTTTCAAACACAAAGTGAGGAAAAAAAATTAAATCTCACTTTTCTATTCAAGTCAAATGCCACCTAAAATTACTGTAGATCAGACATTGCAGAAAATTCAGAATATGTGTTCATATCATGTAGGACTATTTACTAAATGCAGACATTAATTAAAAAAACCCAATCAAAACCACAAGTATGTTGAGACATTTTAATTTCAAGGAGGATTGCCTAAGACATATGGAAACATCCAACACAATTTCTAAAACTCCCCAATTTCACAGTCACCAGTATTTTTATCCTCCTTACTTCAAGATTATTATATTCCTCATTCTTGAGGCCACAAAGAGGCATCCACTGCTGAAGGTTTTCTTAAATATCATTCCTCGGATTTAAAAGCCTGTTCTACTATAGCCTGTTCTACTATCCCCCTCCTTGACACCTTGCAACGAAGGTGAACTTAACCTCTTATCTTCTCTCACAGATTTTCCTGTAATCTCTCTTTGTCTTTACTAGTGTGCCAAATTCTTCTAGCACTCTACCTGCATTACTGAGGGATTACTTTTGACAGCCAATGTCAGTCCCAAGAATGGACGTATATGTAAGATACTCATAATTCTACTGACACTAATGACAATCTTGGCTGTCTTCAGGCCCTGGTTAGGCTTATTGCCTCAGTCATCAAACCTAATAGTTGCAGGAGGAGGAAGAGTGGGGTAACTTTCAACTTCGACATGGTAAGTACTGAACATTTAGGTTTGTTTTGGACTGCTAAATTTTCTTTCTTTTCTTCCCACAGAGAATGGAAGCAATCCTGGCAATCTAATCACAGGCACTGTGAAGTTCTATGAGGGAAAAAAGACAAACAACACCTAGCTGTTATTCTAAATGTCATTTTGAGGAATGCACCTCTCCTTCAAATTGTTTTTTTCATCCGCATCATGCACCTCTTTGTGTATATCTTGTGTGAACGTATGTGTAGGAGTGAAGAAACAACATCACACAGGGAGATTGGCAAGACAGCAAAGAATGTAAGCACCAAGTTCAGCTGATGAGTGTGTTTCCACATTTCAGGAAGCAGAAGGGAAAAGAATAGTGTCTTTCTTGTACCAGACCAGGTATCACTCTGAGCAAGTAAGAGTTAAAACCTCACAAAACAGAAGTGAGAAGGACACAACTGCAGAACAGGGAGCAATCAGTACTGGACAACCTGGCAAAAGTACAAGGCCTGTTTAACAACGGGGATTGACTTACTATTTGTGGTAGGCAAACCTGTCCTGTCTCTCATGACAGAAAGCTAGACAATGCAACTTCTATACTACAGCTATGTAAATACAAAAGAAATCATGATAACTTATACTAAACTGCAAATTGGTTTGCAAATGTAACTTTCAGGATTTTCAAAATCAGTTTAAGACCTAAATAAAAGAGTTGCATTTCATTCACTGAACTTTCCTTTACCCTCAAAAACCAATCCCTAGTTTGATACAGCTGGACAATTTTTGGTCATGGCTGTATGTTGGTGCTTGTCAGCTTGCCCAGTTCCTGTTCACAGGGTACACAGCCACAGGCTCTGTGTTCACTTATTTCCACAACTATTTGCCCACATTATATCCAATATGCACTATGAGTAATAGTATATAATAATAAAATCATAAAATGGTTTGGGTTGAAAGGGCCTTAAAGATCATCTCTAGTTCCAACTCCTCTGCCACAGGTAGAGACACTTTCCATTCGATCAGGCTGCTCAAAACCCCATCCAGCCTGGCCTTGAACATTCAAGGGATGGAACATCCACAGTTTCTCTGGGCAACGTGTTCCAGTGCCTCACCACCCTCACAGTAAAGAATTTCTTCCTAATATCTGATTTAAACCTACTATCTTTCAGTTTGAAGCCATTCCCCTTTGTCCTGTCACCATGTGCCCTTCTAAAAGGTTTCTCTCCATCTTTCTTGTACCCTTCAGGTACTGGAAGGCCACAATAAAGCCATCTGTTCTACAGGCTGAACAAACCCCGTTCTCTCAGCCTCTCCTTATAGGAGAGGTGCTCCATCCCTCTAATCATCTCGGTGGCCTTCTCTGGACTCGCACCACCCGGTTGATGTCCTTCCTGTGCTAGGCACCCCAGAGCTGGATGCAGCACTGCAGGTGGGATCTCACCTGAGCAGAGGGGCAGAATCCTCTCCCTTGCTCTGCTGGCCACACTGCTCTGGATGCAGCTCAGGACACAACTGGATTTCTGGGCTGTGAGTGCACATTGCCAGCTCATGTCCAGACTCTCTCTCATCCACTACCTCTCATCCCCAAGTCCTTCTCAGCAGGGCTTCTCTCGATCTGTTCATAGTAGCTATCAAACAACACACTGTTTAATCTCATTAAATCAAAACATGCAAAAGTGCTCATACTGCTATGCTCTGCCCTCTCAAGTTGGGAATCACATTTTTTAGAATGCAAGTAAGTTTCATGTTCTATTTTGATTATGCGACCAGCCTTATTTCACATCAGTAATTGCCTAATATGGTAATTTGGTATGCATTCAGTATTTAACAGCCTTTTAAAACAATTTCTGGCCAGTACAACAAAGTCTCTGATCCTTGGTTTCCCATCAAATAGCAAATGGGCTACCACATATACAGCTATAACGAGGCATAAAGATGCTTATTTTGTAAAGTGCTTTCTTTTATGTCAGATTAAAAAGTGTCATGCTATGCAGATAAAACAAACAAACAACTTTAAATCAGAAATGAACTTACAATGAGATCATGACAAAAAGCAGTCAAAGATCTTTTGAAACCATTTCCAAAATGAAAAAGCACTTATTTAGCATTGACAAAAGCAAACCAATACATGGCCTAACTACAGGGTTATCATGCAGACAATTCCTTCATGATCTCAGAAATATAAAGAATTAGACTAAACATTAATTTTTATTTTAAATATATACTCTTTGAAAAGCCCCTCCTTGAATATAGCAAGCCAAATTTTGAAACTCCCACCAGCTTCACTGGAACCAAAGATGCTGAATCAGGCGTCTGCATCCTTGTAGAAAGCCCTCTCAGCCTTAAGAGTGGTTACATGATCAGTCACTAAGACAACTGAAAGAACAGGTTTGAAGGTCTTACATGTCTAAGTTTTCACAGCTTCTACTCATGCTTTATTTGTGTCTCTGTCCCACAATTGGTGGTGTGAACAGATGCTTTTTCCCTTTCCCTCTCTGCAGAATACCCTAGCTCTTTGCTACCCAGAGTACATTCTGGGAATTGATTTCTATCAAGTGTGACAGCAAAACTGTTCATTTAGACAGTACTCAGTAAAAAAAATTGTATTGGCTGGCATGGCTAGTAAGGGTCTTTACAAAAAAAACATATTTAAGCCATACAGCTTTTTGTCAGACGATAGTGCATATATTAAAAGTTTATGTGGATTCAAGAGGAGATTGGAAAAAATAATTAAAGACCTGTAATTATCAAGGATGCCACCCCACTTCACAAAGTCCCCAAGTTGTGAAGTGCTGCAGCATTGGAGATTTATTTTGAGAAAACACCTTTTTACACCTGCCCTTTTCTAATAGCTTTGTTACGCATGCTCTGCCAGGGAGAGAGATCTTAAATCTGGTCAGTCTTATGATCTTACCATAACCTTAAAACTTAGTTAAATTTGTTCCAGGGCTATACCTGAATTTGAAGAAAATAGAAAGGGATATGAAATATGTATCTGTGTGTGGATACAAGATGTAAGCAAGTGGCTATTAAAACTTAATAATACAACTCAGCTTCCACTTTTCAGTACTTTGGTGAGTTTCAGTCATAAGCATTTATTAATTTCTAAGATTTTTTTTAACAGTGCAGATTAGTCCATGGGTTGACGCTAAATTCAGTTCAGACTTGATGGGAAATAGAACTAAACTCAAATTTTAAAAAGTATGCCACAAAAGCTTCCACCTCACTCAGCACAAAGATATACTATGCAAGAGCACCAGATAATATAATCTACAAGATTTTTTGAAACTATGCTTTATATGAAATGAGAACATTTCCTTACTGTGTAATGAATGAACCCTCAGCAATTCAATAACTGGCATTTGTCAGCTGAGTTCAACTTGAGGCCCCTCAGTTGAAACAAAACTCACAGGAAAATCATAATGAAGTTTGTACGTTTTCATTTTCACTGCGACTGAAATGAGTCAAGTAACATGGTGAGCTGCTGTTTACTGCAAATGCTTGTACCTTTATAATGTTCTTTTTGTTTCTCGTGTACAACAACCACATGATTGTAATTTGCACCTGCATGTTCGCTAACCAGGATAATTTAGTGGTAATAAAAAGCCCAGGTTAATTTCCCAACACAATTAGTTTAGAGGCCACCATGATAATATGATAAGAAGAGGAAAAATGGATGTGAGACACATTCCCTTCTGCCTGTTCCATGTGACCAGCTTCAAACCGTCTGGCTGGCTGGGGCATAGCCATGCTGGATGCCCAGCAGTGCTTCCTCCCAGCTCCCAGAGGGAGAACCAGATGTGGCAGAATAGAGGGCAGGAGGCCAGATGAAAAGAAAGCCATTTCCCTTCTCTCTTTTCTCTAGACTGTGCTGAACTGAGGGGAAAACCAATCACATTCACCAATCATGCTCGTCCTGTACTTACCCTATCTGTCCCTTTTTAATATGGCTCAGTCATGTTGGTCCCCCATGAACACTGGTAAAACAGTGTCACATCTATTTTTTTCCTCCTCATTTCAGACACCACCTTCTCACCTCATCCATAGCCAGACTTCCTTGCTTCAGATTCCCATTCTGTAACTATGCATTTTTTTCATTCCACATTCTCAGGGGGTTATGCCACACCTTTCAGTTGCTACATGCCAAAAGCAGACATCTTTCAACAGCCTTTGTGTGACTTTGCACATACGTAATGACATCTCCTGAATTTTTTTTTTTTTTACTACAAGTAGTTTGAGGTCATGCTGTGCTAAATGTTATATTCAGTGTATGTTCCAGTCACTCACAGGACCACATACAAAGAAAGCTGGTGCATGACAGGTGATGGCAGAAGAAAAGTTAAAAAGCAGTGAAGTGAGGGAACGGAGAGAAGCAGGATGTAGAAGAATATAATACCTTTCTCTATCTCTTGTTTTCTGTCAACAGAACAATCTAAAAAACTCAATCGGTATTTGTTGTCTGTCTTCACCTATTCATATATTAGAAGTGAGATGCACTACCTAATTGCTGTCACATAAAGACATTCTGTACTGGCTAGATGAAAAAATAGTTTTGAAATATAAAATATTCCTAGTCATTTCCCCAATGCAAAATTTATAATAACTACCCTCATACTATGACCTGGGAAGGAAAAGCATTTTAAAATAACAGCCAACTCATCTTCTTGAGACTGTGTTTTAGATTTCTTGCACTATTGGTATATACATTTATTTTTTCATTGATGGTATAAACTCTCACTTTATTTATGCCTAGACAGCTTCCTGAGTAACAAAAATGAAATATAAACCAGATTAGAAAACTGGATTTTATAGCCTACAGCTAATGAATTATGTGAATTTAGTTAAAACTGATTTCAGACACAATGTGACAGAAATTTGGCTGCATCTTCTAGGAGAAAGGTTGAAAATATTTCACTGAGCAAGAAGTCGAAAGTAAATATTTTATTGTGTAACCAAATTTAGGACAAACATCATTTTCAGCACAGAATTTAACAGAAACAACATTCCAGTCAAATTAGCTAGCTTGACTCAGTACACCAAAGGATAAAGCGATTAGAACTGCTCCCTCGGATTCAACTTATATTTACTCAACTGAAAGCAAAACCAGACGCTACCAGATGCATACATAAAGTGTGACTGTTTCCTCACTTGGTCACCTTAAAACTACACATTCAACCAACACCCAAATGGCAATCCTTTGTCATCTGTCACCATTGACAGCAACAAAATCTCCATTCTTTCTATCTGTTGCTAATGAGCTTTACCATTAACATGAACAAGCTTACAACATCAAAACCTTCTCATCTCTCACTCTAAACTGCACTTGCCAAAAAGGAAAATCAAAATACTCACTTTGGCTACATTTGCTTACAGAAATGGACTGACAGAATGCTCATAAACGAAATCAGACCTAATTACTTATCCCTATTAGAAAGAAATCTTCATCTACTTAGTGGAAATATTGTCTCCACCTCTTTTCTAAAAAGCAATCAGTTAATTTTCGAAAAGGAAAAACCCCGCAGGAATGCCGGGCTGCTCCTGCAGCTCCCTCCCCGCGGCAGCGGGCAGCCAGCGCCGCGCACCGCCGCGCACTTACTGATCTTCTCCTCTCCTCTGGAGAAGGGAAAGCAGCACAGCTGGCCCATGGCACCGGCCGCTTCAGCCTCTCCCTCGTCCTCTCTGCGTGCACCTTAAGCAAAACCTGCGGATCGGGCTGCGGTCCGTGCAAAAACTGCTTATTCCGCCGGGGGAGCGAGCGGGAGACGCGGACACAGCGGCGGCCCCGCCCCACCACGCCCCCGGCACGGCACCGCCAGCCCCCGCCCAGCCCCAGCCCCAGCCCCA
>WBMZ01011253.1:0-17825 GCA_013400975.1 Atrichornis clamosus
TTTTCTTTTTCTCCCCCCTCCCCACCCCCGAGTTACAAAAACTCTTTTATCGTCACTTTGAGGTGAAAAGTTTGATTCTCTCCCTCCACTACTTGCCCTTCTAGGGAGAAAAGTGCTTCCTTGTTCTCCTGTGTTTCAGGAACTCAAGTGGAGAGTGACTGCCCGTGCTTCAGGGGACAGTGTTTGCAGAGCAGGGAGGTTTTACAGCTAGCATGGAAGCCTTGTCACTGTCACTATATGAGCGAAATAGGTAAAGCAGTGATAGCTGTGCCTGGCCTTAGTACATGCAGACTCCCAAATAACCTCAAACAAAATTATCAGTATAGCAGGTTTTTCAATGACATTACACTGTTCCTTCTTATTTTGGTTGGGAGCCCTTAGTAATCACTATCTCACTGCGGGAGATGCTATACCAACCGAACAAAAAATGATCCACGCCCAAAAATCTCGCCGAGTGTAAGAGCAGAGACAGTGGAAAAGTGGGAAACTGCAAGGAAAGCTGAGCCGTTTTGGTCAGTAGGATGTACAGCAGTATCAGTGCAGTGGCAGCCTGGCCTCTGCCGAGATGCTGGTAGCATTGCAGAACACACAAGTTTGCAAGCAAGGCTTCAAAAGCAACACACGATGTGAAGCTTGCACTGCACTCTGACACAGATCAAGGACTCTGTCTGCAGCTGGAGGGCAAGCACGGTATGCAAAGTGTAATCCGAGCAAGAACAACTCTGGGAGGGAAAGATAATGAAGAAGCTGAAAAAATGCCTGGGATATCAGCTCAGCATCTAAAACACAGGGTCAGAGAACCATAAAATTATTTAGGTTGGAAGGACCTCTGGAGGACATCCGTTTCAACTCCCAGCAGCTGGGGGAGAGCAGAAGGCAGGGAATAACCTCCCAAACTCAAAGCAGGCACAGCTTAAGTTGCTCCGGGCATTTGTAATACAAAATACATGTTTTGTTGAAGGGATACATCAAGTGCTGGGAGGCACACAGCCAGTACTTGGTGAAAGGAATAAAAACAGTAATAAAAGCAGTTTGAAGATAAGGTCTGGCTTGTTCTGGGACTTCTGAAACATCTATTCAAGCTGAGTTACAAAACGCAGAGTATCAGAGTGTTTCTAGAAAGTATAAAATACACTTAAGGTCATGATTAATAGTCAAAACAATGTGTTTATATTTCATCCAAGTAGGGAACCACTTCCAGAAGAATCTGACATTCCATTCTGGAAGTCAAAAGACTTGAAATCCTAAGGTATTTGTGCATTTTCGCAGATACTCTGTCTGATCCATACAGAATAAGTGTTCTGTGCACCTTTGGCATCTCTCTGACCTTTCACTTGTTTAGTCTTACTTGATGAGAAGACGTTTGTTTAATGTTCACATCTGCAAATGACACGAAGTACGGGGAAGCAATGAATGGCATCTTTTACCTCTGACATACTTAGGAAGAATACTAATTCAAGAATTATCACAGTAGGATATCAAGGGTCACCTATACAGGTTGAAAAGGCTTTGCTAAGCTTACATTCCCATTTAACTTTCCTTTTTTGAATACCACTGCTTCACATAGCTCCTGTTGTTCTAAACACAAGCTTTAAAGTGTTTCTGTTTTGTGTTGTTGGACACCACCATACCCTAGGACTTTCAGATTTGTTTGTTTGGCTTTTTTTATGAACACTAATTAAAAAGAAGCCATAAAGCAAAGCAAGGTAGGGTGAATGACTCACTAAAAGACAGCATATACTTGTGCTATTCCTTATCATCATGTGATGGAATAAAAAACCCCTGAAGCTTACAAAGGCAAAAACACAGAAGCAGAAGACTTAGTTAACACCAATTCTCTCTGTCAGACATGAAAAATATCCTAAATTCCCTCCAGAATGAAAAACGATTAAATTTGACTAGAATACTCAAAAATAAAACAAAACTAATGCAAGCTGAAAAAGATTGAATACCCAAAGGACAAAATGCAACAGCCCACACTGGGCTCACCACTGCCTATATATAACAATTAAGCAAAATCTTCAGAAACCCGAAGTCAGGAATTTTCTGCTGCGTGTAATATGACCAGCAGCCCTCTTTATTGTTAAACTGGTTGATGAGATTCATTAAGAGATCAGCTTGTCAGTTATTTATAATTTAGTCAAAATATTTGAGCTAAAATTTCCTCTGCTGGAGGTGGAATATTTATGAAGTGTTCCAGGTAAAAATAGTTCCACTACTTCCAGGAATGAAGCTATAAGAAAAGACCATGTTTTCTGATGTGCTTTTTGAGAAGTTGTGCATTGTGTGTTGGAGAGGATACTGTAATTTCAGCAGAGGAGCAGCCTCTTCTGAAGGAGTGGCATCTGCCAGCTGACATTTCATTCATACTTGGCAAGCTTGCCAAGGGAAGACGGAGCCAGACTTTGCTCACAGTGGCCCTGAGAAAGCACAACAGCCATGACTTGCAACAATCCTGGTGAGCATTAGGAAAAGCCTCTCCCCAGGGCATATTTCAGCACTGATGTAGGCACCTCAGGAGGCTGAGGAATCGCCATCCGTGGAGGTGCTCAGAAGACAGCTGGACAAGGCTCTGAGCAACCTGAACTAGCTTGGGGTCCCAAATGCATCCTCTCTGGTCCTGGGGCTTTGGCTGTATGAGCCTGGGGACAAGTCAGAGGCAGTGGAGCTGAGGGCTACCCCTTCCCTTTGATGACTTTGGAGAGAGTTTCCAGAAAGCTCTGCTGGAGCCTCAGCACTGGCCCCCTGCCCCAGGAGCTGCTTTTAAGCTGGTGCTCTTGCCCTTGGCTCCTGTCTGAGGAGTCTGACCTGTCTGAGAGTGCCTGACCATGCACCCTCTTGATCTAGGCCCATGGATAAACACCCTGGCTTGACCCAAGACCTGCCTTGTCACAAAGGGCTTGTCAGGCAATCTCTGGACTGTGGCTCACCCTGGTTACTGCTTCCAGATCTGATCCAGATGCTGACTCGACTTCTTAGTTTGACCTTGGACCTGCCTCATCACCACAAGCTTGTCTGATGATCCAGATTCTCAGCTGAACCTGGCTGTCTTCTCCTACCTGCCTTGCTTGGGTGCTTTCCCTTGCTGAGTAAGCCCCTTCCTCTGCCTGCCTTGTTACCAGGCCTGGCTCTCAGCTGTTACATTCCCTTAGGGACCACCCAGTCCTCACTGCCCCCAACATCCTGCTGTGAGCAAGGAGTGGGTATAGAGACCTCCAGAAGTCCCTTACCAGCCAAATCTTTCTGTGAATTTATAACAGCACTCTAGCCAATTTAAAAGGGAAGAAAAAAATCAATTTCTCTGGGCAGGGAAGAAAATATAGCAGTTAAGGCATTGTGTTGATGCTTAGGTGCATGGCACATTAGATTAGAGAAAGGAGAAAGGACCAGGGGGACAGGGACAAGGAAAGGGGTCTAGGAAGGACAAAGGTAGAGGAAAATGTGGAAATGGGCAGCAGTGCATCTGCTGTAATATCACTCCACTATCCCGTAAATCCCTGGATAAAAGAGTAGCAGAAGGTATGCACACAGCTCTGTTTCCTCTCCAGCTGCGCTATGCCACAAATGATTCACATTCACATGGCAGTCCTGAGTTTTCAAAATAGAAATACCTACTGCCCTGCAAGCCCTCCTCCACCTCTCTCACTGCATCTCTCGTGCACCATTAAATGTCTTTCATCTGCAGATGGATTTCAAGGCTGCTCTGCTGGTGATGCATGGGCTGAGCAAGGGGACAGAGTTAGCCTGCCTAGGGCATATGTCTCACAGGCAGGCTGTGACACAAAGATGTCTCTGTGGAGAGACTCATCATCTTCTACAGATCTTCTTGAAGGCCTGTTTCTGCAGTCATCTCTAGTAAAGGAGAGGGTCTTCGAGGGAGACTGGAAAAATGGATTTAAAATCCTGTGTCTCCTATCACAAATCCATGATTACATTTATTCCCAGAGCAGTCATGAGGTAGGGACCTGAAACCAGATTCACTGCTTCTTGAGAGGTCTAAAATCTTCTCCACTGTCATGGATCCACCCAGGAATAGCCTGAGACCCGCTGGAAGCCACAGAGAGGCTGTTCTGCAGTGCAATTGGAAAGGCAACCCTTGGTCGCCAGTAGGAGTGAATAACTGGGGCTTCTGGCACTGCCTGTGTACAGCTGGATCTCTGGCTTCTGGGGAGATTTATAGGGCTTTCACATACAGTGCAGCCTGGAAAAGCATCTACACACAGTGCAAGCAAATATATTTCTCTGCAGCCTTGTTCTGTGACATCATTTCTTTTCGAGAATGAAAATCACTCAGACCTGAAATCAATCACCCTGTGTAGGGCCCAGCAAAGAGAGAGTGCAAAGCACTAACGTCAGCGTCAGCTTCAGACACAGTGACAGTGTTGGTGTCCTCTCTTTTTTCTGGGGCCATCGGGAATGTTGGGTGTATTTTTAAGTATGCTAGTGTTTCCCAAGCCATTTTGCTTTAGGTGAATGTACAGCCATTGTGCCATGTGTGTGCATGTACAGCTGGTCAAGCACATTTCACATACCTCCTGAAGATTGTTTTGCTAAGGTCTGTGATTTTCTATATAATTAGGAACCTATTTTTTGCAAGATTACTGAAAACTCAGCTATTCTCCTTGACCCCAACAAAGGTTGCTAAATGCTTCAGTTCTTTTGGAAAATTAAGATACTCATTTAGGTGCCCTGAGCTGGACCTATGACTCAGATTGAAATATCTAGTGAATGGTTTCCCTCAGCCATTGCTAGTAAATTCACTTCGTCAGCAGTGAGTACCATATCTGTGTTCTGATGATCCCCAGAACTGCCTCACTCTACAGTGCAGCCAGGAGCTACTCAGACAGGATGGACTTGCTACAGGAATTTATGCTGGCCAGACCTAGACACACTAAGTTTGTTTCAAATCCTTGTTCCCCACTATGTTTCCTGTACCAAAAGAGTCAGGTATGACCATGTCACCAAGTCATCTCTGTTTATTTGAAAAAACCTTTCATCCTTCAGCTTTGCATCATCACGTTCACCCACATACAGTCTGCTGTGCTCGCTCAAGCAGTTTGCCAAGTTACCCTGGGCGGTTTCCCACAGGCTTGCTGTCGTTGTTGCATGGGTGATATTTTCTGTGCTTAAATTTCCGAGTCCTCGATAGGGCCGTTCAGAAACACTGCAGTGGAAAGCGACAGCGAAGATTTGTTGGGACGGATAAACTTTTCAGATGGGAACAACTTTGCTTTAGAGACAGTGTGGTCTCGGGTTGACTTACTGTCCACCACCTGATGCTTCAGCGTCCCCATCTCTGAGTCCCAGGCTTGTCCCCGCCGCAATTTCTTAAAGGTGTTACGGAAACCCTCAGTGCTAAAGTAGTAGATCAAGGGGTCCAGTGTGCAGTTCATGCTGGCCACCATCATTGTTATAATTAATGCTTGGCGCACGGAGGCCTGGGTTTCTTTCTCAACCTTCATCACGTGGGCCTTTATCATCCCATAAACTGCCAGGGTAGTGTTGTAGGGCACAAAGCAGATGATGAAGATGACCAGGTTGACCAAGAGGAGACGGACAGTCTTCTGCTGTCGCAGGGTCTTTGTCTGGCTGGGCTGGCAGAGCTCCCGAAAGATCCGGATTGAGCAGTATGTCACAGAGCTGAGAGGCAGGAGAAACCCCAAGATTTCAGCCAGGATTACTAGGGGGAAGAGGTTATTCTGCCAAATATTGTCGCTAAAGCTTTCAAAGCACAGGTAAATGGTCTGGTTCTGTACTGTACATTGGTTCTCCTTGTGGACTATGGCTGTGGGGATGGAGCCCAGGAAGATCACAACCCAGACGATCAGGCAGAGGAGCTTGGCCACCTTGGGGCGGCGCAGGTGCCGCCAGCGAAGTGGGTGAACAATGGCAACGTAGCGATCCAGGTTGATGCACGTGAGGAAGAGGCAGCTACCATACATGTTGATCTGGAAGACAGAGCCAGAGACCTGGCACAGGGTGCTGCCAAAGGGCCATTGGTGGTTGGAATAGTAGTAGAGTCGCAGTGGCAGAGGGAGCGTGAAGGTGAGGTCGCTTATGGCCAGGTTGAGCATGTAGATCATCACTACAGACTTCAGGCGCAGGTATCGGATGAATATCCATAGGGCTACCACATTCAGTATCAAACCTGTAATGAATATCAGGGTGTAGCCAGGCAGGAGGAGGTGGTGGTTGAAGGTGTAATCCTTGCATGTCTGAGATGAATTGGAAGCTGACATGCCCAGCAGGGATCAGGGGATGGTCTTGCTGAGGTGGCTGAGCCTGTTGGTGGGCTAAGGAGGCACAAAGAAAAGCACTGAGGGAAGTCATTCCCCTCTAAGAAGCTACGGGCAGGTCATTCCTCTCATCTGCAGCTGGGAGGTAGACGGGCAATATCTCTTGGCTGGCACTGCTTTGGATTCCTGGTTTGTGGTCATCTGGCAGGGATGGCAATGTAATCACGTAGAGTCAGCTTCTGCCTCTAGTTCAGCAGTTCTCTCCAGTGGTTATGGGGTGATGAAGTGATGGAGGATCATTGCCAGTTTTCAGTGCAATTCCTGGTCAGAGTGAAAGACCAAGACAGAAGAGTTTATGCTAGAGGAGGAAATCTCTTGATATGTTAAAATCCCACTGTGGTGGCTTCTGCAGCAAGAACTCACAAAGAAACCAAAAGATGGGGGAAAATGAACACTAGATAAGTGAGTAATTACACGGCAGAAGAAGACAGAGCACAGAGAAGGTGGTTGTTGTACAGAATCATTTATCACTCAGCCCCAGAAAATGCACTTTGCTTTGATCACTGCTGAGAGCACACATATACAAGAAAGGGACACCACAAGCACACAGGAAAAGTAGTTGAGGCAGCTCCAGAGAAAGAGAAAGAAAAAGAAGAGAGCAGCATTTTGAAGGAAAAATGCTGACTGGAAGGAACTTAAAATAAAAACTGCATAGCACTATATATATATATCAGAGAAACAGGACTTTGTACATCCCTTTCAGATTAAAAAAATGATACTAGATAGAATGAACTAGTTGCTAGTTAGATCTAACTCCACCCAAGCTCCTTTTTGTATGCAAAACCATGCACACAAACCGCAGCCCCAGTTACTTTGAGTTCCTAATGTTGCTTACATTCATACAGTTGCTTTGGTGTTCTTACTTGCATGGGACCAGTGGTGCTTATTTGGATTGCATGTCTTCAATTCTTTCTGCTGCTTACAACACCCTAAAGCACGAAGCAGCCCATGTCCCTCAAACACAGAGTGGCACGGCCACATAAGGGAGCACAATAAAAGAGGAAGGGACATGGAGTGTGGACAAATATAGCAGTAGTTTCAAAGCAGTGTGAGATTGGTAACCACTCTGGGTCCTAATGGCAGCACTGTCCAAACACTCATCAGCTGGAGTGAGCCCAGTGGAATGTCACCAAAATGGTCTGGGGGCTGCTGGAGCACTTGCCCCGTGAGGAGATGCTGAGGGAACTGGTCTTGCTCAGCTGGACAAGCGAAGGCTCCAGGTGCTAGAATAGCAGCACTGGGTTTGCATGGCAAGGTTTTGGTAGAAAGAAAGCCTATAGGCAGGGTTCTGTGAGAAGCTGCCAGAAGTTTCGCCTGTGTCTAATACAGCCAATGCCATGATGGACCTGCCACTGGCCAAGGCTGAGCCCATCAGCGATGGTGGTAGCACCTCTGGAATAGTGTAGTTAAGAAAGGGAAAAAGTTACCGTGAGACAGCAATTGCAGCCAGAGGAGAGAAGTGAGAATATGTGACAAAAACAGCCCTGCAGAACCACGGTCTGTGAAGAAGAGGGGAATGAGGTGCCCCAGCCACCAGAGCGAAGATTCCCCTGTTGCCCCTGGAGAAGACCATGGTGAACCCATGCTGGAGCAGTCTGTTCCTGAAGGACTGCACCCTGTGGGAGGGACACACCCGGGAGCAGGGATTGGTGTGACACTGTTCCCCACAGCGGTTTGCAGGGGTCCATGTAGATTGTGATTTATTTCAAAAGGAGAGTAGAATCTTCTGTTTAGAGAGTATGAGGTTGATATTACTGCAAGAGGAAGCTACTCAGCAACTTGACAGGCATGACAAGCGTGTCAGACCTTCTGGATGGCATTGTGTGGCAATGCACAAATCGAGAGAGAATCTGCTGAAGACAGAAGCATGTGCTGGCCTCATGGACAGGAAAAGAATCATTCTGTTAGCAGTATGTTAAACAATGAAAGTGGAAGCCTAATACAAGAGTGTAGACAACTACCAACTTGCCCATCCTTTTGTGTTTCTGGGCAGGTCCATCATCAAGACAGGTTTCTTAAAGAAACTACTGGTTTATCAAGCTATATCTGAGTGGATTCTACCCTTCTTGGTGCATGGAAACTTTATATGAAGTCTTGTGTAAGTTTAAAGTATAAGATAATCTAGCAAGACAAGGCAAATGCACAAGAATGTTGTTGGTTTCAAGGGAAATGTTTAAATGCTTCAAAAAATCTTAAGGAGAAGCATCACCAGTTGTCAAAGGAGGTGATTGTCCCGCTCTGCTCTGCTCTGGTGCAGCCTCACCTCAAGTCCTGTGTGCAGTTTTGGGCACCCCAACACAAAGAAGTCATTGAGCTATTAGAGAGCTTCCAAAGGAGGGCCATGAGGATGGTGAGGGGCCTTGAGGGGAAGCCGTATGAGGAGTGCCTCAGGTCACTTGGTCTGTTCAGCCTGGAGAAGAGGAGACTGAGGGGAGACCTCACTGCAGTTACAGCTTCCTCATAAGGGGAAGAGGAGGGGCAGGCACTGATCTCTTCTCTATGCTGACCTGAGGGAATGGCCTGAAGTTGTGTCAGGGGAGGTTTAGGTTGGACGGGAGGTTTAGGTTGGACAGCAGGAAAAGGTTCTTCTCCCAGAAGATAATTGGGCACTGGAACAGTCTCCTCAGGGAAGTGGTCACAGAATCAACCCTGACAGAGTTAAAGAACTGCTTAGACAATGCTCTTGGGCACATGGTGTGACTCTTGGGGTGTCCTGTGCAGGGCCAGGAGCTGGACTTGATGATCCTGATGGGCCCCTTCCAACTCAGCTTATTCTGTCATTCTATGATTTTATGTGAATATGTGAGCTTTAGCTAGAGCCAAAGCCCTGCAATGACTGGAGACCGAACAGACTGGTCAGACCTTGGTCTTCACTGAAACAAAGTTGGTAAGACAGAGACTTAGTGAGTGACCACGACCTGCTTTGACACATCTACTCAGACCAGCCAGATGTCAGGTGAAAAGGACTTGTCTCTACAGACAACCTGTTTCTTCAAGATTTCAAGAGGAATTCAATAAACAGCTCTAAAGAATATGATATGTAAGCACAGTCCTTGCTGTGTGAGGCTATCTACAACTAGTATTCCATCTCAAATTGTGGGTGGTGAAGGGATAAGGACAGTGTAATCATGTAGTTATGCTGCTTCAAGTCCTTCCCGCTTCCAGCATGTTGTAGCCCGGGAATTTCCTGAGCCAGAGGTGACCTAGTTGTATTCAGTAGTCCTCAGGGAACTTTTATTTCATTGGTTTTTTCAGTTGCTTTTTGAGTTGATGTAAAATTCACCATCTACATCAGACAGTGCCAGGAGAGCCAAGGAGTTCCACAGCTTAATCACATCTCAGGTGAAAAACCACTTCCATGTACCCATTTTTGATTCACCAAACTCTAGATTCAGTTCTTAGTCTTAGTGCTGGAAGAGACAGGGGAAAAAGCATCCCTATTCACCTTCACTTTATCACTGATAATATTATAAACTGAAAATATTATAAACCATATTCCCATTCCATAATTATTTTTTTTTGAGGCTAAAGAGCCCTTGTCTTCATAGTTGTTCCTCACAGAGGAGCTGTTCTGTACTTTTGAACATCCTTGATGCCCTTCTCAGCACCTTTCTACTTCTGCAGCAGCCTTTGTGAGCCCTGTGCTGGGGTGCTGAAAACTCACAATGCTGCTGATGTGGATGCACCGAACTGCGTAGGCGTGGATTTCATTTGCAAGGTGTAATGGTCACTTCAGTTTGCTTTTTCCCTTCACTTTGCTAGATGAAATTTCAGCTGTTATTTAAGTCCAGTCACTCACACTCCTCTTAATCTCTGCAGTTCTTCGCAGCCAACCCTCATCTTTTTAAATTTGAATAATTTTATGTCTCCAGCAGATTTGTTATTTTATTATTCATCCCTCATGAATAAGTCAAACACTCCAAGCCCCAGCACAGGTGTCTTATAACTCCACTGAGAAAACCAACCATCTACCCTCATTCTCTGTCCCATCTTTTAGGCACTTTTTACCCAGGTAGAAACCTTTTCTTTAAATTTCTTTAAGTGCCATTGCTGAGACTGCCTTTGAAAGCATTTTGGAAATCCACATGGGCCACTGTTCACATGCTTGTTGAGTCCTTTAAGGAAGGACTGTGGGAACAGCATCCATTTATAAAAGCCATGATGACTTTTCCCCAGTAATTAGATGTGACTGCATGCCAATCGATTTTTTCCCCTTTATTACAGCTTCCACTAATTTGTTCAGCAAAAACATCAAGTTCCCTGGTCTGAAAACCCCCAAGAGCCTTTTCTCAAATTGAGTCTGCTAGTGAGCCTTTAGGAGCCGTTTTAAGCAAATGTTTCTATACCGCAATTAGTCAGGTCTTCCACCCTTCAGTTGTTTTTGGACCTCTGGGGTAGGAGCCGTGTGGTTTTAGACACTGTTTAGTTCATCTTGCTGCTCCATGGCTGTTCCTACTACTGTTTTGATCAGAGACAGTCCTTTGATGAATTTTCCTGTAAAGAGAGTTTCTGCTGTGGAAATCTCCCAGGCTTTCATGCCATGGACACTAGTGAAAGAAATCTGTTCATTTTTTTGCCAACCACCACCTTTTCTTTCTTTTCTGAGTGGTCTTTCCTTACATCCTCTAGCCTTTCAACCTTCAAGACACTGAAAAGCAGAGATCTAAACTGGCAGCAAAGATCATCAAGAGCAGAAAATAGATTGGGGTTTTTGAGGGGATTTTTTTTTTTGCGGGTAGATGGAAACACGGAGGAAAGAATCTGCTATGGTGATGTTAAGGAAGCTAAGCTGATAGTTTCAAACTTGCCATAACAGATACTGTGATCAAGATCTCGGAGACTGGAAATGAAATGTATGCAGACACAGTCATTGGAAAGATGAAGCTCTGGGAACAGAGAGTTTCTCCAGTGAGCTCTGGAGCTACCATTTTGACTGTTCCTCTCTGAAGAGGAAAGCTATGAGTAGGTAAAGGAGGCTGGCAGCAGGGAGACGTTATCCTTGTTGGTTAATATCTGAGAGCCAAAGGGCATGTTCTTTGTGGCTGCCTCTGAAAGAACCGCACTGCTCTGCACTAAAGTTGCCAAGAGATCTCAAGCCATCAGCCGTGTAAGGAAGCAGTGGTACCACAGCTGAATAATCCCCCTCCTCACAACAAGACGCTCTCTTTAAATCCTGAAGGAACTTTCTGTTTGATGACTGACCTCATGTGTTCCAGGATATGGAGGAAGCATTTTTTTGCCTCTTCAATATGAGCCCCTGAATACCATCCTCTTCTGAGATTGTGGCTTGCAAAATCTATGGGATTTTGATTTTTTCTTTAGAGGGGTGAGAAGCCCTAGATGTACTTGCATACCGGGTCCAGAACGGGCAGGCATGCCCTGAGATGGGATGTGTGCCTGGCATCTTGCTGCCTGGTCCCAGGAATCCTCTCTCCTGGCACTATCTTCCTAGGAGTCACTGCCTTCCTGTACCACAAAAATTATCTGAGTACGGGGCCAAGAAATCAGGTGGAAAAAAAAACTAGTAAAATGTTGATGAGCATACTGCAGGGCCAGTATTTCTGAGAGTGACTTGTCACTGAAACCCTGTGGAGTTTTGAGGCCTCTGCAGGGATGCAGAGAGACGATGTGGCATTGGGGTGCAGAGCTAAAAACGCAAGAGGCACAAGCTCGCTTAGTAAATCTGAAACCAAAGAGGAAATAACAAAGAGTGTGTCAAACCTCAGAAAAACCACCCAACTCTGCTCTACAAATTGGAGGTATATTTTTTACATAAATGTGGATGCTTTTTACCTGCTGTTAGTGATATTTAAGCCCCACTTTTCATCTCTTTTCTACCCAAGAAATTAGATTATTGTGATGATTAGTACCTTGAAGACATTCAAAATTTTGGATGGCATGTTTTTAATGAGAGATACATGATATAAAAGCTATAAAAAAGCTCACAAGGTTTGATCACACAGCTGTTGCCTACTCCTCAGAGTTGCCACCCCATTCATCTCCTGGGGGCCCTGTGGAAGAGGGCTCCCATTGTGGGCACCTTGGCAAGTAAGTTCTGCAGACTGCCATGCTTTTAATATCACAGGATCCCAAAGAAAGCCTCAGTTTGAATAAATACAGATGTGCCTTGCACCTCTACGTGCACGGGGCAACTGAAGAGGGGCAGATGTCCCTCAGTGCCCCGTGGTCAGGTCTGCCAGCACGTGCACAGCAGCTCACGGGGAGCAGTGCCCAAGGTGCCAGAAAACCCTTCTCTCCAGATGTTCCCATCTGGCTTACCTCTCTGCTGGAGAAGAGCCAAATGTGGATTCGGGCTTCCTGCTTAGTGATTGCTCCCACTGCAGAGGTCTCGATCCAAGCACCAAACCTGCAAAGCAGCTTTGAATCAAAACAGAACCAGGCAGGCTCTTCACCCAAATCACAGCTGTCCCCTACCACGCTACAACTGATTCTATATCTGTCATGCTGCAGTTTGTCTCTTCTCCTTTCTCACTTCCTGATGCCCTTCTGCCTGGCTGCAAAACCTGAACTTTGTTACCAAAAGCTGATAAGCTAAACCACATCCTACAACAGCAAATGTAATCATCAAAGAAGCAGCAGCCAGGTGTCCTTGCAACTGAGGAGACCTGCCCTGGGTCATAGTGCCAAATATTTGTGTGTCTTGCAAACTCAGCCACCCCCAGGACTGACAGGGGTAATATAAAACATCCCTCTCCCGAAAGTATTGCTAACGGGAGGTAGAAGTGAAATACGGGAAGTGAGAGCAAAATTGATTTAATTGCTAGCCAGTACAAAGACTTGGAATCCTGTCACTCCCATGGGCTTAGGCACTTTCGGATTGAACTCCTGCCTGGAGGCCCAGCTGTGCCCCGCTGACACGTGACAGGGTCCCAAAAAGAACCAAATTCTGAAGAGGTGAATTGTATCTGGCAAGCAAAGGCATGTTTGCTATAAGCGTCAGTCCCTGGCATTCAAGGCTACAGGAGGCAGAGTGCTATGGAAGCACAGGGGCTGATTTACCAGGACATCTGTGACCTGGCACTGCCACGTGTAACTGGGAACGGAGCTGGCCTTCTGAAGAGCACATCTGGCACTCTGTTGCTTCAGGTCCTATTTCTGCTTTGCCAGTCTCAGCACAACTGGAAGAAGCCACCAATCATGGTGACACTCCTAATCCCACTGTCCCAAGAACAGCTGCCCTGAGAAGGTGCTGTGGGCTCTCCCTCTTTCTCTGTAGCCCTCGCCCAGCTCCTCTGCCTGCTGGTGTTTGGCTTTCTCATTCCCTGCCTCCCTTGTTCTGCAGTTGCTGACTCTCATTCAGGGAGTGACACACCAAGGAATATACGTTCCTACTGCTCATAAATCCTTGGAGGGTACAATAGCACCCAAACCACTGATCTCACCCTGCTTCTTTTCAGTGCCTCTCTTTTTTAACCAGACCCCCCTTTCTCACTCTCTAGTTGCTGGGATCTTTGTTCTCACGGCTTTTTGTGTCTCTTGTGTTCCCTTCAAGGCGTTGCTGCTGATAAAAGCTTGCAGATAAACCGAGGGGGGTGTCCTTTGCCGAAGGACTGTCTGACACTCTCTGTGGGAACTTCCCCCGCCCCCATAGCCCTCGCCCCCCCGCCCCACATGTGTCCACACCTGGCTGTGCCCAGCAGTCCTGGCTTTTCCAAGTGTGAGAAGAGAAGGACACAGAGTCTCTCAGCCCAACCCGTGACCACGCGAGCCCCACAGCATCCTCACCCAGCCAGGCTTACTCACCTCCCTGGACCTCGGTGCAGCAGCCCACGAACTCCGTGTCCCCTGGCCCAGGTGGGCTTACACCTCTGCCCCTCGCTGTCTCTTGGAGGCTCAGCTCGTGGGGAAGAGCAGCACAACCCCCGGCGTTTCCTCACCGCTCTCTGAGTGAGCAGCAGGTAAGACCAGATTACTGGGGTGTGTGTTGGAGGCTACACCCTGATGCTGCAGATCCCAACATGCCTGCCACCCTGGAGTGCTGGCTCCAGAAAGCAGGAGCAAGGACCTAACAGGAGGAGGGATGCAGGGATCTGGCAAGGCAAGGAGAGAGGTGAAATGCACGCTACAAGAGAGAGGCTGCTCAGGTTTGAAAAGATGACCAATAAACTCCAGTGCTCTTCAGACCTCTTTGTGCGGGAAAAGGTGGGAGAGCACAGCAAAGGGGTGAATCCCTTTAAGTAAGAACCACAGCAGGGCCAGAGCAGCCCTGCTTCACTTTCTATATGATTCACACAGGAAAAGTAGAAACCTGTGAGCTGTGGAGAAGTTTTAACATCCAAGGCAGTGGGAAGAGCTCATGCTTCCCAGTTTGGCTGGGGGAATGGCAGGCTTTTGTCCCAGGACATTTCAGCTCCCTGGTCATACAGCTCACATTTTCCTGGGCTCCCACGGGCTCTTAAGGAAAGGATTACCCACTGAGAAGGGAGGCAGCCACTCCACTGTGCCTCCTAGAAGAAGGGCAAGGACTGTCCTTGGGGAAGGACTCTCCATGGGGAAGATGAGTCAGGTGAAGGGAGACCTGCCAGGGAAAGAGTGAAGAGGGCCAGGGAGCAGCTGGGCTGTGTCTGTTTGCTGTAGCTATGTGGGCTGCAGGGTAGAAAAGAAGAATCTCCAGCCTGGAGGAGGCAGATGAGGGAGTGTTCTCAAGAAGGTGGCTGGGGATGAGGGAGGCAGCAGGTGTTCCCCTCTCTGCTCCCATGAGCTGTCATTGCAGGGAAACTTTCTGTCTCCCCAAAGGGCTTGGTGACAAAGCGGTGACGAGCTGATGGGTCTGGCAACAGCTGCCTGGTGCTGCTGGGTTCTTCTTGTGTGGAAGGCTCTGTCTGCTGCTGACTGGGTCTTGGGCTGCTTCCTGCTGAAGAAGTGACCGGACGGTGGAGGAAGACAACTACATCATCTGCTGACAGGATGGCAGAGGCCGAGGGTGTGACATGGATGCTGTCCCCATCCATGTGAACTCTCTCTGACAGATGCCCACCCCAGAGCCTTAGTTCAGAGCTCTCCCACCGTGCTGCCCGAACTGCAGGTAGGGAACAACCCTGGGGGCCAACCCAGCAGGGTTCTGCATGCTGCCGGGTCTCTGATGCTGGCAGGCACACCAGGGCAGCCCATGGTCATTGCCCAGGGCTGGGGCCACCCCTGCTTTGCAGTGCTGGGCTGGAGCTGCTGTGAAAGCGACTGTCGGGCAGAGGCCGTGGGAGGCCAGAGGAGGGGGTTCAGGCAGCTGCTGCGCCGTGGCTGAAGGTGGTGAAGTTTTGTCACGGACAGGATGGAGATGGTGGGGCTGTACCTGGTGGTGATCCATGTGCAGCATGTTGCTGCCGTGACCTGGCTGTAAGTATGCTTTGCACTTGTCCTGTCTGGATTGGAAAGTCGCCTAGGGATGTGCTGTCTCCAAAGAAACTAGGGTGAGAAAAGGGTGGAAGAAGGAATCTGGGCAACCAAAAGGCAGAAAGGGCATCTCTGGGAGTGTGGAGGGAGAGGGATGGTAAAGCTGAAGAGGTGCAGACCAGGATGGGGAGCAGGAATGTCCAATTTGGCACAGACAACAGGTGGCACATCCCCTTCCCTGTCCCATTTCTGTTTTAAGATAAGGCTAGAGTGGGCTAGTCCTTCAGAGGTAAGGCCCTGGTTCTAGCTCATCTGCAACTGAATCTCTCCCCTGCCCCACAGGTACATGGCCAAGCAGACTTCCCTGCAGGCAGCCCTCCGAGACCCCAGGGGCTGTGTTGGCCTGGCGGGGCTGGTAGAAGAGCAGGTCCACGTTTGCCAGCGGCAGGTGGAAGCCATGGAGGCAGTGAGGCGAGGCGCGGAGCTGGCTGTCCAGGAGTGCCAGCACCAGTTTCGCTCTCGTCGGTGGAACTGCTCCATCCTGCAGGGGTTGCAGGTCTTCGGCAAGGTCGCCATCCAAGGTCAGCAAGAGAGAAGTGGCATGGGCAGGGTTGGCATGATGTCCCTCCGGTATGCCTGCAAGGTCTCCTTCAGATATCAGCCTTTCCTGGGCTCCTGTGCAAGGGTTGCACTAGGCCCATCCCCAGAGTGGCCAGTGCCTTCTTCCACATGCTAACATGTGTGTCAGCACAGAGCAAACTGAAACAAGTGCCTGTGCTCTTACACATGTTAGCGTTCTGGCTAAACTTCTTCACCATTTGGCCAGATTTGGCATTTTGGTCCCATCTGGGCCATTCTGGGTACCAGCTCTGCACACTGGTAAATTACCCTGAACCTGCCACCCACCCTGCCACAGAGCCATCTCTCGAACTGGCTCCCGGCCTCAGGAGCAGCTGCACTGGGTGCACATCCTGACATCTATTTCTCCCAAGCAGTCTCCATCTGAATGCATCATTCCTGCATGCAGTGACAGCCACTTTTCCCACACCGTGCCCCATCAGTGCCTTGGCCCTCGGCAGAGTGGTGCTGTTTCTTGTCCCGCTGCAGGCACACGGGAGTCTGCTTTCATCCACGCCGTCTCTGCTGCTGGCATTGCTTTTGCTGTGACCTGAGCCTGCAGCCGCGGGGAGCTGGAGAAGTGTGGCTGCGACCACAAGATCCGAGGAGCCAGCCCTGAAGGTGAAGGAGGAGGCTGGTGGCAGGGAGCAGGTGGCAGAGGGGAAGATCCATGGGGGAGACCGTCACCAGTGAAGAGTCACCTCCCTTCTCCGCAGCCTTTTAGGAGATCATCCCAGGGCTTCTCTTTCCTTGTCTCAAGGCCGCTTTCCCTCCACAGGTTTCCAGTGGTCCGGCTGCTCTGATAACCTGTCTTATGGAATTGCCTTCTCTCAGGCCTTTGTGGACAACCCTGAGAGGAGCCGTGGTGTCTCCTCCAGCCAAGCACTCATGAATCTGCACAACAATGAGGCTGGGAGGAAAGTAAGGGCAGGAACAAGGGCTGGGAGCAAGCCTGGATGCAGGGGCTTCTCCCTGGCAAGGCAGAGCTCAGTCCAGCCTCCACACCCCAACAGACACTCCAGGGCAGCTATGTGCTCCCAGAGGCGTCTGCATCCCGCTGCCTTTCCTAGCCCAGCACGGCACTGCTCACCCTGAGCTGGCTCCTGCCTGTGCAGAGCAGGATCCCAGCCTCCGCCATCTACTTCTGTTCAGTCTCCTTTTTGTCACAGAGCCCAGCTGTGATTTAGGAAATCAGTTACTCTGTTCTGCTCCTGCCCCTCCAGCCCCTCCTCAACAAAGAAAGACACCATCTTCTCCAGGGACCACAGTCAGATCTGGTCCCTTCAACATCCTCTGTCTCTGGGCAGATCTGCTCCCCTGCCCACAGCCCCGCAGGTCAGAACAGGTCCCCATCCCTCCCTCTGCCTCAGGGATTTCTCTTACAGGCCCAAACCAGCTTGTTTCTTACAGAACGGATCTCCTTCTGTGCATATTGGCCTGGCTTAAAAGACACTTTTGCCCTTTCCCTTCCCTTCCCTTCCCTTCCCCTCCCTGCACCAACCATTCCCCAGCACAGGGACCCAGCGACCACAGCGCAACCTGCCTCTTGACACAACCACT
>WBMZ01011253.1:17946-39104 GCA_013400975.1 Atrichornis clamosus
CCCTTCCCTTCCCTTCCCTTCCCTTCCCTTCCCTTCCCTTCCCTCCCCTGATCCTGCCCTCCAGCCCCATAGAACTTGTGTGTGAGGAACAGCAGCAGCATAGGAAGTTTTGGGAAGGATGTTCCTGATCTCTCTGGCAGCTGCCTCCCACTCCACAGGCGCTCCTGGCCCAAATGAAGGTGGAGTGCAAGCACCAGGGTGTGTGGGGCTCCTGCGAGGTGCACACATGCTGGAAGGTCAAGCCTCCCTTCCGAAAGGTGGGCAACGTCCTCAAGGAAAAGTTTGAGGGGGCAACGGAGGTTTACCCAAAGCGGGTCGCTTTCCACAAACTCCTGGTGCACAAGAGCTCTCACTTCAAGCCCCACACGGCTCACGACCTGGTCTATCTGCTGGCCAGCCCAGACTTCTGTGACCGGGACCCCCCGCACGGCATCCTTGGCACCTCTGGCCACCAGTGCAACCGGACATCGCTGGCCATGGACGGCTGCGAGCTCCTGTGCTGTGGCAGGGGCTTCCACACGGCCCAGGCGGAGGTGGTGCAGCGCTGCCGCTCCGGTTCCGCTGGTGCTGCTCCGTCAAGTGCAAGCAGTGCCGGCACCGCCTGGAGGTGCACAGGTGCGGCTGAGGGGAGCGCGCCGGGGTGGTGGGAGCTGCCCGGGGAATGCAGAGCCACAGGGAAGATGTCCAGGGGTGCCATCACCTCCTGCATGCTCCCCACACAGCACCCTCGCGCCAGCCTCAGTGGGCTTTTTGCGGTTTGAATTATTTTTCCAGATGGAGGGTTGGAGGATGCAAGCCAAATAAACCACTAAACTTTAAAAAAGTCCCCAGCTGCAATGGAAAGCAAAGTGCACACAAAAGCTTCTTGCTCACATGCTGTATTTGGGACACGGAGAGATGGAGAGTCCCTGTCTCTGCTCCCTCTTATGGGCTGGGAGGGAAGGAGGCCATGCTGGAGCCCTTGTGCTCAGGGGACACATGGGCTGCAGTAAGCCAGGAACACCAGGGTGTGGAGCCGGATGACACGAGGATCCACCTTGGGCATGAGAGGGGTCACTGAGGGGTGTAATAGAGCAGTGGCATCACAGAGAAGGGAACAAATGATGTTTGTGAAATCAAACGGGTTCTTTATGCACTGACTCTTCCCTTGAAGGACTGGTACAGGGAACTTTATACATGGGGAAGAATGCAAGAAATGCCTTTTCCAGTGCTCAGCTGTTCCTTTGGCTGGAGAAATGTTTCCAAGAGGAGTTCCAGTAGCTGCCACAGTGAGGCTCCCCTCATTCAGTCTGACCTCAGCACCAGGGAAGGTTATGGAACAGATTAGCCTTAGTGCAATCACACAGCACAACCAGGGGACCAGTCCCAGCCAGAACGGGTTAATAGTAGGAAAAAATGTCTGCACTGCAAGGGTGGTCAGGCATTGGAACAGGCTCCCCAGAGGGGTGGAAACACCATCCCGGGATGTGTTCAAACAAGTAGACATGGCACTTCATGATACAGTTTAGCGAGCTTGGTGGTATTTGGTCAAAGGCTGATATTGATTATCTTGAAGGCCTTTTCAAACTTTAATCATTTTTTGATTGCTGCCTGGAGAGGCTGAGGAACCTCTCGTGCCACAGCTGCACCTCCTCGTCTCCCTCCTTCGCACTTAGCACCCGGTAGGTCTTGTTACTGTTGCATTCAACGCGAGTCACCTGCAAGGAGAGCCTGAGTTCACAGCAGGGATACCACTGCCCGTCCTTCCCCCAGGGAAAGAGGATCTCCGTGGAGGACAGCATATGGAGGCTGGGATGATGGGGGCATCTGAGGGAGGAGGGAAGACCCAGCTGGGAAGCAGTCCAGCTGATAGCTGAACTGTGTGCTTCCTAAGACACAAGTCAGTCCTCTGTCCTGCTCTGGTGATTTTGGGGTTTGTTACCACCTAGAAAGCACTCAGTGGATGGGGGAGATCATCCCCTGCAGGGATATACAGGGATACCATCCCTCACAGCGTCTGTGCAAATCCCACCCACCAGTGACACCCTGGTTGTGCTGGGGTCACTATTTGTCACCCCCTGCAAACACACCCAATTCTGGCCTCCTGCAAGGAAAAGCAGTGGGCCAGTGAGTCCAGCAGGGACTCGGGGCTGGCTGTGCAGGGACCAGCCATGGAGGAGCAGGCTGTGCAAAATGCCGCGCAGCTGCTTCTCACCCTCTGGTTGTAGATGCTCTTCTGGAGGCACTGGTGGCTCTTGAACATACAGTAACTGGGGTGCTGAAATCCGCTCGAGTCACAGATCTGGCAACATGGGAATGAAGGTCAGAGAAAGAAGAGAAAGAGGGATGGGAACATCCACTGATGGTCACCCACCTTGCTCGGGGCATCCCCATCTTGGAAGGTATCATACTCTTCCTTCAGCCAGAAGGTCACAGCAGGGTCCTCACAGCCATGGATGGCCATCCGGCTGCACCAGTACTCCAACCTCAGCCCTCTCAGGAAGTCCATATCGTAGTTCTCCAGGGTCCCTGAGGACCTGGACTGCGAAGGAGTGGGACAAAGTGAGCCATGCTTCCTTCTCCCCTTCCTCACCTCCCAGTCCAGGCTCCTGCCCAGAGACCAGCAGGACATAGAGCTCGCTCAGTACCTTGTCCTCTGCATCCTGGTGCTGGGCTGAGATCTGGGGGTTGATGTAGGTGGAGAAGCCGTCTGTTTCGCAGGGAACGCGGTTCAGGGTTTTGATGTTCTGGCACTGCTCCATCTTCAGCGAGCAGAAAGCACAGTCACGGCACAGGTCCTTGTGGTGCCGCCCAAAGTTGTCGCACACCTAGGGTGGATGCAGCAAAGAGTCAGGGGGGAAAAGCGGCTGAGAAGCTCCCAAAAGAGGAGACTGAGGACCTCCCGTATCCCCAGCTTGGAGCTTGCCTCCCTGGTCACCCAGGTCAGCTTCTCCCAGGAGGTGGCCTGCACACAGTGAGGGCCAAAGGTGGACATTGGTGTCTTTACCGAGTCTCCGAACCCAAAGACTCTTTTCTCCATTTCCTTCCAGGCCATGGTGAACATGGATGAGAGACAGTTTCCCTCCAGCACTGCATAGCACAGGACCAGCACTGCCTCATCATTCTGCAGGGCTAAAAGGCTGACAGAGAAAGGGAAGGAGGGAATCGTCTCATTCCTTGCCGCAAGCTGAGGAGATGCACCTTTAGTTAGAAACTGAAAACAACCACAAAGAATAGCAAAAAAACCCTTCCCAAAGAAATCTTGGGCTCTTGGCTAAACTGCGTGGAGGAACGGGGCTCTCTGCAGGGCCTGTACATGCCTGTGTAACACAGAGGCTACGGGGTGGGTTGTGTGTGCATTTGGGGACATGTGAGAGGGCCTGGACAAGGAGGATAGCTTGAAAAGCTTTCCCAGGGACCCTGTAGCAGCTGCTGCCTAATTTCATCCATCTGAGTGCACAGTGAGGAGATGTTTGTTAGATGTCTGCTGAGTGTTGAACATGGGGCAGCCCCATTTGGGTCTGGGGGACGTCACTTATTAAGCCTCCCTCCCACGTATTTGACAGAAAGGGGAAAAACTTGTTAACCATGAATTAGATGTTCATCCAAACTGACATGGGAAGCTAAAAGTAGAAAACTTAAGGACAATGGGATAAGAACAATAAGAATATTTGGCATCTCTTAGGAACAATGGAATTTGTAGGCTTGATACAGAACTGTTAGTAGACAGGGATGGTTGGTTTCAGTCATCATCAATGATGCAGAAGAGGTAAATGTGCTCATTAGATATTTGCCTCTTGTGTCTGGAAACAAAACTAGTGATAAATAAACAAACTTTGATCTGACAGAGAGTAAGAAGAGCAGCAACTGCTTATGTTAAAATGCTCTTAAAATCCATGCATGGGCTAACATGTATGGGCAAGTTTTCCTGAGAGTATCTGAAACTTCTTGGAGACTTTCAGATTGACATTAAAAAAATAAAAATAAGAGGTGGAGAACCTGAAGGAAGGTCACGAAGATGAGATTTCCTAAGGCCTGGAAAACTTTCACCCAGAGCTGGAAGCTGAAAAAGCATCACTCAGCTGAGCAAAGACACTAGTGGGTAGCCACTTAGTCAGTCAGCACTTTTACCAAGGAGGGCTTCAGCTGGAAAGCTGTCCCTGTCAGCAGATGGAAAAGTAATGACTTTTGGTGACTGGAATTTGGGGCAAGATCCATTCAAACCAGAAACCAACTGCATGTTCCTGACACAAAGGGTGTTTAGCATGGGAGCAGCTGATGGGGTGCTTCCTCCACAGTTCGGAGACTTCAAAAAGATATCCCAAACTTCTCTTAGGACAGGGGTCTGTAGCTCAGGTACAGAGTACTGTTTTCTTCTTCATGGCTCACCAGACATGACTTCATGTCCTGTGCTGAGCAGCAAGGCCAGGATGCATGATCAGAGCAATTGCTAGGCCTGAAGGTTAACAGAGATCAGCCTCCCAGAAAACAGCCCGAGGTTATCAAGAAACTCTGCTGCTCTCTCTGTCACATCCTTTTCCTCCTCTATCTCTGCTCTCCATCTCTGCCGTGAGGTTTCTGTCCTCACAGTTGCAAATTTATGAGCTGATTTACCACCTCTGGGTGAGGACAGCAGCACTGCTGCTGGTCCCCTCCACTCGCTGACACACTGCTGAGCTGTTTGTGGATGCACAGAGGTTTCACCACACTTCAGGGAAAGGGATGGGTCTGTCTAAAGCGATTTCCTAATGCAAATCCCTCCCCAGCTTAGTACCTCTGCATATTATTGTCCTAACCACTGCCCTGGAAAAAGCCTAACAGGTACTGTGAGGCCAGGATTCAAAGGGAATGGGAAAAGAAACAGAATTTAAAAGAATCTGTGGGCTGAGATGAGTAATTGCTCCAAGGCAAAAAGAGAAAACTTAGGTAACAGCTTATCATACTTTAGCATCTCAAGATGTGGAAGGACACACAGAGCCTGCTTCAGCGGTGTCTCTGGAGAGTGCTGGTGAACAGCATCCACCTCTCCCTCCACGTAACGACAAGGATTTGGGCCATTAACTTTCAGCTGCTGAACCTTCCCAATATTGGCTGGCTGACGAGGAGTGAGTACCTGAGGCGAGCAGAAAAGAAGATAAGGAGCAAACAGCAGCTTTCCAGCACTTGGAAACTTCTGATTTAGCGGGGTTGCTGCAGGAAACTAAAACCATTAATGAAAAGGCCACTCTTAAAAGCTTCAGAAAGAGAAAAAGATCTTTGACTGCATGCCAGGGCTGGTTATGGGTGATGATAACTCAAAAAGAGTGTTTTTTCTGGTGATGGTACTTCACCAGATAAAGGGTCTGGCCTCAAAATTAAAGCCTCTGGGGTAGGAGTACATAAGCACCACAAGGACTATTTGGAAGGGTAAAGCAGGAGGAGGAGGGCGAGTCACCAGGAGTGTATATATCTGTCCATGCACATAAATATCTCAGGGGTAGGTGCCAAGAGGATGGTGCCAGACTCTTTTCACTCATGCCCAGCAACAGGTCGAGGAGCAATGGCCATAAACTAAAACACAAGAAGTTTCACCAAAACAGGAGGAAGAACTTCTTTACACTGAGCTGGCACTGCACTGGAACAGGCTGCCCAGGGAAGTAATGGAATCTCCCTCTCTGGAAACATTCAAAACCCACCTGGACACGTTCCTGTGTTACCTGCTCCAGGTGACCCTGCCTTGGCAGGGGGGTTGGACAGGATGATCTCCACAGTCCCTTCAGTCCTAACAATTCTGTGATTCTGATCGGGCTTGGAGCAGCCCTGCTGGGGAAGCTGGGCTCACATGGATCACAAATGAGCCTCTGTGTGTGACTACCAACAGAATAAGGTCTGTATCTGGGGCAGCTGTGATGCTGAAAGGGGTGTGGGATCACAGCTGACAAACAACACAACAGTGGGAAACCAGGGGAAAAGGGCAAACTCAATTCTTGTGTGTGAACAGAAAAGCAGGGAAGGGAGGTTGATGTCCTTCCATGCACCCAACTGCTGAACCCCATCGCTGGATAGTGCACACAGGGCTGGAGGGTGGGTATGTTTTAAAGGGACACTGAAAACTGCTGCAGAAAATGAGAGTTGCGCGTGCTTTATAATATAAGAGCTACAGAGCTCTCTTTAGCTGATTGCAGGACTGAATCACGGTGTATAGGTAACTCTGAGGAGAGGAAATACTGGGAAATAAGGCAGAAAGCACAGTAAGCAGTAAAAATGGAAAATAAGTACAGTAATTGACATTTCCCACCCCCCCCCACCCTGTCCAATGATTCACTGCTAGCAGAAGGACCAAAAAAGAGTGCTGCAGATTCTTGTTCTATTACTGCCCTTGTCCTGTCTCTCTCTAAAGGTCACAGTTGGCCTCATCAGGTACTATGAAAGCTGGTAGAGCATCAGAGCAGCTGCCACAAGCCAGGGTGAGCAAGAAGGATAGATGTCCTGCTGGACATAAGGCGCTGGGGAAGACACTCAGCTCTGGGATCTGAGTCCGTCACGACCCTGTGTAAAACCAGGCGGTGAATGGCACCTGTGCACAACGACCAGCCCCACCCAGCACTGCTCCTCTTGCTGGAATGGAAGTGCCTCAAGGCATTTTGCCCCTTTTTTAGGTCACGCTTTGAAGTCCCTCTGAGAGGAGGTGGGATGTGGCGAGTGGCAAAGCCGACAGGCGCCTTCTATCTCGCATTTTTATCCTCACTGGAGTTTAAGCTTTGCTTAGCATGATTGATGGGGCTCGGCTGCCAGTTACAGACACACAGTCAGCATTAGTGTCTTTGAGAAACTCTGCAGCAGAAAAGCGAGTGTCATCTGCAATCACAGCAGTCCCCCAATAATCCCAATAGAAATAAATCAGAGCAAGGCTCAATTTCAGAGGCAGGGAAAACAAAATCCTCAATGAAACACAATTTTGCCTGAGAGCACATACACCAGGAAAACTTTTGCCAGGCAGTAAAAGCCTCCTACAATATTAGGAAGGAGGATGACATATGTTACAGCCTTGCAAGAGAACAGTTACGGCTTTAACAACATAATGCAATTCCTTTTTACATGCAGAAGCAGAATCTGTAGCACTGGTATGCAGTGTGTTCAAGAGAAACCACAGATGTGCAATCAGGCACAAAATCTGTGTGCTTACAGGAACATCACTAGCCAGCAACAGAGCGAAACCAAAATGACTTCTCCGTGAAAATCACATCTAGACACCTTTTTGGTTTTTTGCTCTTGGTAAGCAAAATAATATTTGCATCTCAGTCAAAGCAAGTGGTCCTCAGCCACAAAGTATAAAAGGATCTAAAAGTAAATTTAAGTGAAAGCATACTTTTGCAGGTTTTTCTGTGTGGGATCATCAGCCCCAGCTACCTGAGGACAGAAGCAAACAGATCCCAGCAGACCAGCTGAGTAGAGCTCAGCATGCTCCACAAGCTCCTAAGGCATCCGTAGGCCAGAGGAAGTAAGAAGGGTATCTGAAAGGATTGCATCCCACTGGACTGTTACAGGGCCCTGTGCTGGACTGCTGTAGCTGCCTCCAAAAGCAGAACAGGGAACCAGAAACCCCTTAGGAAGAGCTGTGCACAGATTCACAGTGCAGAGAGGTGCACGTGCTCGAGGAGAAGTAGTGGCCCTGCACAGCTTTGTGCTTCTGACTTTTTCGTAGCCTGGGGCTGCTTTTACTTCCCTTGGGTGAGGACAGAGCAATCCTTGGAGTGTTCCTCAGGTCAGACTGTTTTAAGAAACATCTGCTTCATGTTGCACACAGAGAGGCAAGGAGCACAGCGAGACACATCCCAAGGACCTGTGTTTGCAAGGAAATTATTTCAGCACATCCCCCAGACTCCTGGGAGACTTGTTGGGAGGAGGATGAGTGCAGAGGTGATTGCATACTGCAGATGGCCACAGCGTGGGGAAACACAGGCATGGAACAATGCCCTGTCTGCAGCTAAGGTCCAGCCTAAACTCACTTTGCTCAGGATTCAAGGACAGTGACGTTTTGATGCACCAGCAGTGCTCGATCTCCCTCTTCCTGCTCACTCTGTGCTGGAGCAAGGGGTGCCTGGGGGCTCCCCAGGTACATTCCGGCTCTGGATGGGACAGCTTGCCCCACACCACTTGCTCTGCTCCAAGCAGGGACATGGATGCCGTGGGGTTGCCGTCCAGTGTGCACAAGGACAGCCCTGCACGGGGTGGTACCCAGAAAGAGCAGACTCCTCCTCACCTGCCTCGGGGGGGCATTTCCTGCTCTGATGTTCTTCCTGGCTCTGACCTGGTGAAGTTCCAAGAAGAGTCCTTGGTGTTCAGGGATGCATCCAAGGAGAGAGCCGAATGGATCAGCTGCCAGATGCTTTTCCTCAGGCTTCGGTCTTCAGGGGATTCCACCCTGGGAGGTGAGGTGGCAGCGGCAGCCCAGACAGTTGATGGGAGCACAGTTATCCTGCTTTTCTGCAAGGGTGTGGGCACATTTCGTGTGGCCGTGAGGGACTTTGTTGGCACTGGTTGCTGACCCAACGGTGTGTGAGAGAACTTCAGAAGGTCTTCCTGCAGCAGGGCATCAGCAGGTGAGAGAGAAGCCTGCTTCCAAGCTGGGGAGACACGGGGATGGAGAGGCTGAGGATGCCTTTTGGAGGCCAGACAGAAAGCTGCTGGGGGTGGGGGAGCAGCTTCAGGAGACCAGCAGGCGAGCAGGGGTGCCCAGCACAGCTCGGTGCAGCCATACCTTCTGTGGCAGGGGAGCTTCTGCCTGCTGTCGATGAGTTCACAGTGTGGGATTGCTCTGTTGGGAAAACACTTGGTAGAGACCAAGTCGAACATGGGAGTCGCTGCATGGAGGAGAGAGGAAGAAGCGTGAGCCTCGCTATGTTATCTTCCCTTCCTCCCCACTCCTTCCATCTCCCAAGAGACAGTCCCCTCCGCCACCTCTCCCAAATCCCGCTCCTTACCTTGATGTAGAACTGCTGTTTGAGGCAGCGATACTGGGCGAACTGGCAGAAGGTCTGGAACTGCACCACCTCTGGAAATTCAGTGCAGACTGGCCCTGGAGAGAGAGATGTGGGATAGAGGCAGGCCACAGGATTTAGCATCTGCCCCCTCGGCCTGGATGCACCAAGACCTCTTGGATGGCAGCTCGTGGATGCAGAGTAAGTCCAAACTGTGTGCCCCCGGGTGGAGATCACAGCCTTGGGCTGTTACAGATCCCAAACCCAGGTACCAGATGCCTTTTCCCTCCAACCCCCTGAGGGTTTCAATTTGTCCTTCTGCCCTTTTTCACACAGTTATCTTCCTGATGACAGAGACACAAACTTCCTGTTTCCAGGATCTGATGCTTCTGTTATTAGTCCTTGCTGGGTTTAAAAAAGAGACAAAAGGCAAGTAGTGATGTGATAAGTTCAAAAGATCACCAGACCGTGCCTGGCCGCATCAGAGAATGGGTTGGGTTGGAAGGGTCCTTATAGATCATCTAGTTCCAACTCCCCTGCCGTGGGCAAGGACCTTCCACTGGACCAGCTTGCTGTAAGATGCATCCAACCTGGTCTTGACGGGTCAGGGATGGGGCAGTCACAGCTTCTCTGGGCAGCTCGCTCCAGAGAAGACAAATTCTTCAGGGCAATATAATTTGGCACTGATTCCAGCCTATCAGGGGATGGAGGAAGGTCCATAGGGCCAGGATGCTGCTGGCAAAGCCTGTGCCTGTACACACATCCACTGCAGTCTTGCCCAGCACTGACGACACGCTGACTCCAGAGCTGCAGCTCTCCCTGCAGCGATCGCAGGAAAGCCAAAGGCATGCAGGAGAGCAGAAAACCCTGGAGAACTGGGGAGCAGACTGATCTTGTGTTCCCTCTGCTCCAGGAGTGCATGGCCTGGCTGGCACACATGGAACAGGGGAAGTGCTGGCTGAGAGGGAGGGAATTAGCAGTGCAATTGCACTGCTCTCCTGTTACTGCTTGTGCAGCATCCTTTACCCTGTACTCACTTCTTGTGCTGAGCAAACAGCTGCACCATAAAAAGTAGAATTTCAGGTATACACCAGGATCCCAGCCCATAAAAATACCCAACTTGTAGGCAACACTTCAGATCCCCATCCTGTCCTTTGTTTAAAGCACAAGGTATTGTAGGAAACACTCCAGACCCCCACCCTATCCTTTATTTAAAGCACAAGGTAACTGCCTTCCTCAGCACCACACCTGAATGGGCACAATTAATGCTCATGGATATCTGGATGTAGACAGCACTGTCATTGGTCTGTGAGGACAGGAGAGGCTAAACATGTGAGGACAAATGCTCTGACACATCTGCTCGGCCTCTCAGCCTGGCTGAAATGTGCCAGAATAGCCCCAAAATTGGAAAAAAGTTAACACAAAGGGGAATAAATTCTGCTGGATGGGTGTATTATTCTGAGGGATGGATGAAAAGAAGGTAAAGAGGGTAGCCTGCAAAATTGTCCCATCTCGTGGCATTTCCAGATGCTTTTGCTCTTGGCAGCTGTGTCTGAAGGCAGCAGCAGTGGGAGTGTGGCTGGATATGACCAAGAGCAGTGCCAGGGAATTGGGCACCACCAGGAGAGGAACCAGGGACAGACCCTGGGTGCACAAAGCACCATGACATAGTGGATTGCAGGTGCCCACAAGTGAGTGAAGAGCACAGGACCCATTTCTGGGTCTGGTGATGTGGGGTGGGACTCGTTCCCCCAACACAGCTGCAGAAACCAGCAAGAAATAGTTGCCCTCAAGCTGCAGTCCAAATAAGCACAGTTGGCTGATCATTCAGCTCATTGACGTTCATATCTAAATATAAAGACATATCTCTTTATGAGAAAATTGCTCCTATTTTTTTTCCTCAGAAGAAAAATACAACAGAAGTAGTCCCAAGTTTTTCAGCTGCACAGATATAATTATACCACTTAAATTCTCTGATGCAGGGGTGCAGGGAAAATATGACTGCAGAGATTTGAAGGGTGCTGTTGCTATGGTGCTTTCTGAACTGGGATGTTTCTTGGCTCCTGAAATGTTAAACACTTAAAAAGGCAGCTTATCATCTCAAGTTTTCTTAAAGACCTACAAGAGCCCGTGAGCCAAGATTCTGCATTAACCCCGAGATCAAGTTGGAAGGAGCTGGTAAGAGATGAGGAGCTACAGTGAGCTTCAAAAAACTGTGGCCATTTCTTTCCTCCTGCCACCCCACCAGCAGAGACCTAAAGAAAGGAATGGCCACTGAAGTGGCCATGGCTTTCAGCCCCATGGCCTGTGAAAAGAGGCTGGGGCAGCTATGCTTGTTCAGATGGGTGAAGAGGAGGAGTTACAGCAGCCCACAGGGGCTTGAAGGAAAACTTCAAGAGGACAAACTCTTTTTGGTGATGCCAGACAACACATGGGCAGGAAACCCATGCCAATTCCTGATTAAGAGGTTAGGAATGGCCATTGGGAAAAGCTTTTTTCTCCAGGAAAGTGGTGCAGCACTGGAAGGGATGCCCAGAGAGGCCACAAAAGCCAGTGTGCTCTGGTTCTGGGAGTCTCTGCTCCAAGCCACTCTTTGGGCTATAGAGCCCAAAACAACCCATCCCTCACTCTTGTGGCATTTTAGGGCAGTGAAACAGCCGTGCTGCTCCAGCCAAGTCCACGCGCTCCTCTGCCCCTGGAGACGGGTGATGCCCTTACCTTCAGGGACTTGTCCGTGGTTCTCATCCTGGTCCAGGTGCAGGATGGTGGGGCTGAGGCAGCCGTACGCCTGGCGCAGCAGGCAGAACATGTTCGCCTCCCAGGGCGGGTGCAGCCTTGCAAAGAACTGCTGGTACTCCGCGTCCGACAGCGGACTGCCCGGGATGGGAGGCACCGGTGGAGCAACAGCGGCCGTCGGCAAGGTCAGCACACCTACGGGAGAAACACGCGGGATGGTCTGTGCTGTCTAACACGGGCAAGCAGGTGGGAACAAAGGAGCAGCTGGCAGGCTGGCCTGCTCCTCTCTGCTGGCACAGACAAACACCTCAGGGCCTGGCCTGAGGTCTCCCTCCATCACGCCTCCCTGCCTGCAGGGCTCTGGGGTAACCAGGAGCCCCAGGGAAGAGGGCAGGAAAACATTGTGAGCTTGGTTTGGACTGGGGAAAAGGGTTTGGATTTTTGGTTTTCTTTCGTTTTGTGTGTGCGTGTTAGTTTGTGTGTGTGAGGGGGTTTTGTGGGGGGCTTTTGTGTTTGGGGGTTTTTGTGTGTGTTTTTATTTTTCCCCTCAAAAGCCCCAGCCTCCATCGGCACCTGCAGTGGTGCTGGCTCTGCCACCCCCTGCACTGTGCTATGGGCACATCCCTGTCCGTGGGAACATCCCTCCACCACCTCCCTCCCCTCTTTTGCCTTTGGTTGGGCCCCCTCTCCTGCTGCCTCTGCACCCTCCCTATATCCCCTCCGAGAGCCTCCAGCTGCCCCAGGGGCCAGCAGAGCCAAGGGCTGGCTTGGCCTGAGTGCCAAGTGGGGTGGTCTTGTGAGAGACAGAGGGGTGGCAGCAGAACAGGGGCTCCAGGCTTCCCTCCAGCCCCAGCCCCAGGCTCTGAGGTGGCCCTGCAAGGGTGGACACTTACTCAGTAACCAGAGGAGACACGACGTGTCTGCCACAGGCTTCATCATCATGGAGCGGCTTAATGGCCAGGTGGGAGTCACTCACACACCGAGCAGGGCAGATGCAGAAAGTCTGAGCACTTGGGTTCTGTCCCTGGCAACGGTGGAACCAGCCTCTGGCCACAGCACCATGATGAGAACCTGACAATGGTGTCACGATGGAGCTGGGAAGGGGCGTGTGGAGTGCAGCTGGAGACCGGGACCGTGCCTGTGTGGGGGTGAGGGCACATGGGCACTCACAGGGAGGGGAGATGCCAGGGTCATGGGGACAAGGAGGAGCAGGAGCCAAACTGGGAGCTTCCCTCTCTGCCTGGGGACACCGTGGTGGCTGGCAACAACCCACAACAGCATTACTGAGGCCTGGCCAGGCTAACCAGGGCTGAGGGTACCCCAAAAGCGGTACCTCTGGGGTACCTTACACCCCAGAGTGTTTTATACTCTTCTGCAGGGGAAAGGGGCAACATCGGTTCCACCTGCATGGGTTCGGAAGCGCCCCATGCTTTCCCAGGTGTGTCCTAGCATCAGCTTGCTTAAGGATGCAGTGGGAAGCTGACTTGATCTCTCCCAGGCAGACAGGCCACTTTCTGAACTCCCAGAGAGTTAAGGGAGCACCAGCTGGTGTTCCTCTGCCTCTGGCACATGCCCTGAGCACCGCTCTCTGCACAGTAAAGCCTTTGCCGGAAAAAGTGGGAATGCTGCTGGCAAAAGAGCTTTGGGACCACCAGTGCCGGAGTGCCCAGAGCCCTAAGGACTGACTTTGAGGGGAGACCCACACCCGTGCCCAGTTCTTAACACAGAGACACCCGAAGTGCAGAGCACGGACACAGCAAGCCACGCGTGCACCCCACGGATCGCAGCCGACACGGCGCCTCCCGCGGCTGGGCACCTTCGGATGTGAGAGGGAAAGACACGACCGCAACCACCACGGGCAAGCAGCTGTCAGGCTGCAAGGAAAATGCTTGGCACAGCAGCTCCAGGAAGTGCAGCCGTAAGCAGAATTCAGGCTGGCACAGCCGCTGTCACCCCACAGCCTCGGCTCTGCGGAGCAGCACCCTCGCGGAACCAAGGAGGAGCTGCGGGCAAAGCGGGCAAAGTTTCCAACTGCGCAGCAGGATTCTGCTGCAGAAGCCGCTTCTGTCGCAAATCCTGGGAGATTCCAGCGGCTCTGCTGTGTGGAACAGCTGCAGAGCGTGCTGCGGATGCGCCGGCTGCGCTTGCGAGGCTGACACATCGCCTGCCAGTGCCCCGTGGCCATCCAGGCTATCAAGGTGAAAGCTCAAATCGCTCCAGCCATGCAGCCTCTTAAAAAGGTGTCTGGCAACAGCACGTAGCTCTGCGGGTCCTGGCCGGAGACGAGCTGTACTTTGTTCTAAGATGTCTTGTTGGAAAGTAGAGTTTCTGAGAGGCTTGGAGTCTGACCATTTAACCATAGCACTGAATTTTGGATGTTTCTGCAGCTCTTTAGAAAGACAGTGATCAGGAGAGTTTTTCCAGCTAGCTCTTGCCACTCATATTAAAACAGGCAACACTGCTGGGGCTTGCAAATTTTTGGCAGTTCCTAGTCTTCCATTACTTAGTTTAAGACATACTGCTTGTTAGCTGATTTTAGACAACTCCAGGGCCTTCAGCTCTCCAGCTCTGTTAACCACCTCCAATTCCCCATGACAACAGAGGCCAGGCTGGGTTCTGTCACTCTAATTGAGCAGCTTTCCAGAGAAGTTCAGTGCTGACCTCAATGGCTGATGGAAATGTGTGACTAAGGAAAGCACACTGACGTGGCATGTCACAGTATCACAGAATCATAGAAACCTGGAATGCTTTGGGTTGGAACGGACCTCACAGATCTTCTAGTTCCAACCTCCCTGCTATGGGCAGTGACACTTCCCATTAGACCAGGCTGCTCAGAGCCCCACGCAACCTGTCCTTGAACACATCCAGGGGTGGGTCAGCCACAACTTATCTCGGCAAGGTCACACAGTGTTATTAATGTCTGGTAGGTGCTGGCTACGTTTCCTGTGTCTACATGTGCCAGCAAGATGTGTTGCCAGCAATGTGGTGAATGAAAACAGGAAACAAGAGCGAATGGACCAGAGTCCCTGGACGTACTCTGAGAACTCAATCACAAGGCAGAAGACAGGGGACCTGTCAAAGAATTCACCCTTGGTTGGTGCTCTGGTAGCAATGCCGGTGGGGAGCCACTGTATATTTGGAAGGAAAGTGGTTACAGAAGTGAGGACAGGTCAGCTACTCAGCACTTCTCATGCACTGTGGCATGCCCTGGACTTGGTTCAGGTTGTCAGGATGCTTCAGGAAACTCGTAATCCACAAGTGGGCTCTGCTGGTCTCTGGCATGCACCCAGTAGGGCTGGGAGGATGCAAGTGCAGGAGGCACTGCCGTGCTGTTTGACGAGGTGTGTGCCAGCGGGCTGTGGGGCACCTGTGTTTCAAGCCTCTGCAAAAAAGAAGTCATCTTCGGGGGAGGGATGAGGATGTGAGGAACAGCAGCTTGTACACGATGCATCAGTGCTGCGTGCTGGGGGAAGCCTACTCCCTACTGCTGCATCGAGCAATTACAGTTGTCAGCAATGCAGAGTACGGGGGTGATGTTAATTCCAGCATTTTCTGATTTCTGAGGGCTCACTTGGCACCTTTCAGGTTGCACCCCCGATGACTCATCACAAGCTGTACAATTTTTGCAGTGAAGCAGATTTGCACCCTTGTTTTCAGGGCCAGCACACAGCAGAGTTTCCTGCAGACAGTGTTCCTGCACCAGCTGGGATTCGGCGGGATGAGGGACACAGCTGTAACCCCCAGGCCTACAGAGTGCCTGATGCCAGCTGCAGGGAGGCGTAACAGCGGGATAACAGCTGGCTGAAGTGTTGTTTTCCATGTCTCTATCCCATTGCTGTGTCGATTCTGAGCTTCATAAGAGCCTGTCTCATTTGTGAGGGACCACCCTTCGGCAGACGAGCTCCTCTTCCAAGTTGTTCTGGTTGTTGTCTAAAGTGCTTCAGCTGTTTCTCAGCATTTTCTGTACTGCATGTTCCACCACAAATGCCACCACCAGCAGCAATGTCTGAAAACCTCTTGAAAACTCCAGGACCGTGGCTCACAGACCCTGTGTCAGCCTTGTGAGTTAAACTGGGGGTTTTGGGGCAGGGAGAGGATGTCTGGTCAGCTCAAAAACCCATACAGATGGAGGCCACAAAGATTAGTTGCGAATTCCAGACCCAGTGGCTTGTCAAGCAGCATCCCTAGACAGCAGGTGTCTTAAATAATTTGAAATGTAAGCAGAGATGATAGAAAAATGCTTCCAAAACCACCTATATGTATTTAGCTAGAAAATCAACACCAAGCTGCTTATGGAGGAGGCTGCGAGCAGTTGTGCTTGTGTAGATGTTAGGGTGGACTAAGGAGGGGGCCAACAGAGCCCTGCCAGGTTAGGCATTCCTTACCTAGCATCAAAGGAACAGGTAGAGGAGGGGGACACTTGTTCCGTCCACACAAGGAGTGGGACAGTCCAGAGATCCCTCCCAGCAGAGGGGCAGCCCAACCAAGGAGCCACCAGAGCTATCGCAGAGCAGAAAAGCAAAAACCTTCTTCCAATTCAGCACTAACTCATCCAAACACTACTCCAGAGCCCAGTGCTGAACACCTTCACCCTGGTAGCTGTGGCCCTGTGGGAAGGGAGCTGGGAACCAGCCCATGCAGAGCAGGGAGGAAAAGTCCATCTCCACAGGCAAAAGCACCAGAGAGTGTTCTGATTCAAAGCAAAATTCTGTGAATTGCTGACTTTATTCACAGGTTAAATCATCTTCATTCTGCATTTGTGCTTTATTTTGGTAGGTTTACTGTCATTGGCTGAGAGCTATGTGAATATGCTGATAAATATAGTCTTTACATTAAAATTGGCACTCTTTTTAACTTGGTAGGTATGTTAATCTATTCACATTTACACGAGCACCGCACGGTTATAACGTGCATTAATTCAAATACTTAATTTGCATTTTATTTTGTTAGGAAATAGTGAATGAAGCATTTTTTACTTGACATTTAGAAAATGGAATATTTAATTGATTGCAAAACCAGCATTTAAAAATGGTTTCTTGAATTATTAATACAATCTAAAATGGAGTGGATACATAAAAGCATGCTTGAACAAACTGCTCTAGTCTTTTTAGGCAGGTTTGTTTTGTGCAAGAACAACCTGATCCAACCACAATTTTATCCCTAGTGTGAGCAGGGGCTTGGACTACAAAGCCCCAGAGAGGCTTCTTCCCACCACAATCTTTCTGTGGTGAGTAAATGGGTTCTTCCAATGACTGCATCATTCAGCCTTGGAATGAGGAAATCTCAGAGTCTCACACTTCTTTTTCTTGCTTGTTGTCAACGTCTAAAAAATAATTCCTTTCCAGCTCCCAGACAGGTTTTCAGATTTGAATGAGTTGTTTCTTCAATGGCAGCACCCCAGCCCACTGAAATTAAATTGTACACCTGCAAAAACAGACTGAAGTGGACACCTTGCTGAACATTTCTTTCACACCAAGATTTAGGAGCTTAGTGTTTGTCACAGCTTTGCCTGTCCTTAAGCCTTGGGCACAAATGTGTTTTTTTAAAACTAACACTTTTAGTTTCTTTTAAGTATTCAGAAAAATAAACATAAATTAGCATAAATTAATCAAGATGTTTGACTATTTTTATAAATGAAATTCATTTTATTGGATAAAAGCAGCAATGTTTCTTCTGATGTTGTAACTACTAGGCAACAGAGTTGGAGAAACTTCCTTCAGTTGTCTTTGGAAGGAAAGGTAGGACATTTTGTCTCCTTCTATTAGTCTGTAACTCTTTCAGTGCTGCAGTCTCCCTTGCCTGCTGCCAGTTCTTTAGAGCTGCAGATGTTGCCACTCAGGCTGTCAATGCCTTCACTGTTTGTCCTCCTGGTTCACAAGTCAGGGAAAAAATAGAGGCATGGTTGATTGTAAGAAGCACAACAGCTCAGAAGCTGTCAAAGCAGCCAGAGCTGGGAGGAGATGGGGTTATTTTCAGTCAGTGTGAGCAAGTTTCCTCTTGGGAATGTCTTTTCCACTGCCAACTTGAGATCTCTGGACTGACTGGGCCAGCATTTGAATTGAGCCTTAAGACCTTCATCACCTTTCACCTGGAGCCACACAACTGCTGCTTCTTAACCTAGCCTGCTCTGCCACAGAGGGTTCTGGTGCTCAGCATGTATCTGGCCTGATTTAGGACTGACTGCAGCCCTGCTTTGAAGCAGAAGCTGAACTAGGTGACCCCCACAGGTACCTTCCAGTTAGTGTTTCAAATTCTGGTATGTATATTTATATATATGACGGTAAGAGAGTGTCCACCACACAGCTCTGAGTGTATGGTGAGGTAGGTAGCACCTTAAGAGTGCTTAATGAAAGGCTGGATGTTGCTGAGCTGTGGTGGGAGTTTATTCAAAAGCCGGAGAGGAAGGCGGTCCCGCTGGGGGAAGGTGACAGTCGGGGCTGGGACAGTTTCCATGCACATCATGCACTGGATGTGGTGGGGGCAGAGCCCGAGGGATGGGAGCTTGGTGAGCACGTCTGCTCACTGGAAAGGGGAATACTTTGCTCAACATCCTCATCAGCACATTTGCTCAGCTACCTAGGAAGGATGCCCACGGATGGGGCAGTCAAACTGGGCAAGATAAACCGGTCATTTGTGTGCATGACCAATTATTATTAATAAATAGGCTTAACAAGGCTGGAAAAGTCTTCCCTCTTGTCATGCTGTATGGCTGCAACCTCCTGAAACTCAGACTTAACTTTACTCATCAACTGGGATATTTCCAATCACTCTAAAATCACTCTCTCTAGCACCATTTTAGAATCACTCTCTAGCACCATTTTAGAAAGCGTTTATGTCGCACTGACAGCTGTTCCAGGAAATCTGCAAGCTAGCCAGTTCTGTAAAGGAGTTCATGATTACTTTAACTGAGTGTATCCCTGCTTTAAGCACTTCAATTATAGGAGAAGTAAACTTCTCAGATCCCATAATCACTACAGTGATACAGGTAACTATTAACAAGGACCTTTAAAAAAAAATACAAGTAATTTTTGACTGACCTATTTTGCTACTTCCTGCCAAACTGTTTTTATTTTGTTGACCTGGATTTCTTGCTTGTTTTAGAGAGAAGCAATTTACTTCCCCACCGTTCCAGTATTTGACATCTGGACTGTTGTGGCAGCCTTCTTGACATCATTAAGGACCAGAACAGAGCTGGCTCTTTTCCAGTCTTGTAGGTTTTTCCAAACAGTTCCAAGTCTGACAGAGATCAGCCCACAGATGCCTTCGGGTAGCTTTCACTGGACGACAAACACCATTTATTGAAGACTAATGATCAAAAAAGTCTTTGCCCCAATAGATGCCATTTAAAACCCTTCTTTTCTGTTTGCCTAGGAAGTACATCATCCCCATATGACACCAGCACCAACACAGAATAAATATTTACAGAACACTTCCCCTCCTCTCATTACAAACAATTCTGCTATCTGCAGTTGGTAATGGACATGTGCCATGTTCAATTATGTCAAAAACAAAAGGCATTCTAAAAAAAGCTGCTCATGTTTCCAGCCTTGTCACTTACAGGCTTTGTTCCCACTGGCTTCATTTTTGTACTTCGTAATTTCTAGCTTCAATTGATTCTTTTCCTCCTCTGGTGATTAAATATTGCGCAGCTATTGCCCTTATACCCTCTCTTCTAAGGTTAGTTTTTAATGTCATTTGCATTTATACTTGTAAGCCATTTAAAAATGTTCAGGTTTTATCCAAATTTTGGTCTAAATTCTCTCTTCCTCTAAGGCAGAGCATTCCCTCAGTGGCAGCCAAAGTCCCCTGAATGCTCCTTGCTGCTGGCTAGGGCTTCACACATCTCTCCAGCTCACAGTTCCTGGAGAGCTTGTTGCTAACGCTGGCCATTGCAATCCCGTGTCCTGTTCCATTGAAACCAAGCCGCTTGGAGGAGTGTTTGCATCCTTCATCACCCTTGCACTCTGTCCAAAACCCATTTCCAAGTTCAGGCCACATCCCTCATTTCTTCTGTCAGTTGAGCACCAGTCATGTTTGAGTAAACCCCAGCTGAAGAAATTAGTTCTCCTGCCGCAGCCTGCTCACCCCCTGGATCATGGCACAGCATGCCCATTATTAAAACGAGAGGCAAGATCTTCCAGAATTTACTTCACCTTTGTTTACGAAGGGAAGCCCCACAAAGTGGCCTAATACAATCTGGGGATTGAGATCCAGACTGTGGTGGGGTACCACAAATCATGTGAGCCATACCTGGGTAAGAACTTATCCTTTTTTTCTGTGCAGAATGGGAACCTGAACAGCTCTTGTTGAGGCAAAAGCAGAGACTGACTCAGTGCTAACTCACTCGAACAGAAAAAACTCCAGCTTCTGAGCTGAAGGCTGACAAGGCCCCTGTACAATGACATGGTGGGAGAAGCATTGATCTACACCTACACTGTCCTCTGAACCCTGGCAGAGCTTTGGCTTCATGATTACAGGAGTAAAACCGTCCATGGATCCTCATACAAGTTATCTGTGTGAGGAAAACGTTCCATATTTCAGGTGAAAGGCTTAAACTCTCCTCATGAGCAGACCACAAACAGGAAGAAGACTTGGTTTGTCAATCTCCAGGCCCTGCCAACAGAATGTGGTGGTGCATCCCCCCCACCCCCGTCTTTTCTAGGCTGCACTGAAATGTAAGAAATGCTCGTTAGGCCTCGGCCTTGACGGATGGCACCTGGGCTCAGCTCTTCCTGAATTTATCAGAGGCACTGTCTGCTCCCACAAGTGGCTGTTTATAATGAGTTCTTGTTTTCTTCAACATCTCTGTTCTCACATTTTCAAAGAAAGTGCTGACCCAAACTGCCGCCAGGATGAAATATTGTTATGACTAAAGCCCACTCTCTTGTGACCCTGTAAATTGTGGTCCAAAATGAGACCCTCTGAGCTCTCCTGGACTGCAGCGGGCTGTGACCAGCAACCTCCTTCTGAGTGGGGCCTCTCAGAGGCAGCGAGCTCCCAGGTTTGCTACACCTCGAGGCTTGCCAAACAATGAGTCCTGGGCTGATACCCTCACTACTCAGGGCTGACCCTTCGCCCGTTGGGGGATGCAGAAGTATCCGAAGTGAGCATTTCACTGACCTCTGAGGGGAGTTCTTCACAGGTACCTTGCTTGCACTGACTCTTCGTGTGCATGCACCTGCGCATATACTACAGCAAATCTGGGAGAGATGCTGCTCTCTTAGATGTTTAATTGCCTTAGATATCTCAGTAAGTTAGGCCTGTAAGTAAGGTGTCTTAGTTCAAAAGACGATACCCGCCAAGGAAGGTGGGAACCTTCCTGGGAGGGGAGGAACTACCCCTTCCCCCAAATTACTGTACCTCTGGAAATTACAAGGCTTTCTGAGCACAAAATGTGGAAAAAGGAATAACAGTTCTTTACTAAAGGTATATCTATGACACAGGAGAACAAACAATAATGACAACAACAGGAACCAGTAACAA
>WBMZ01011260.1:0-60774 GCA_013400975.1 Atrichornis clamosus
GGTCTAGCAAAACCACAACACAAGTGCAAATTGTAGAAGGATTCACATTGAAAAAAACACCTACACTACACCTTAAACTGCCAGTGTAGATGCACTCAGGATGGCTGAGCTTGAGTCTCTGTCAGATCTCTCCAAACTCATGCAAATCCAAACTGCTTTCTGTATTCAGGGATCCTTTATCCCAAATTTTATTCTGATCAATGAAAAAATTAATGCATGAAATACCTCAATGTACTGTATTACTAAGTGCATAATAGGTATACTGACTGCAAGGCTCAGTGTTACTCTACAGTTGCCTGATATCCCACGAGACAAAAACATTGTGAGAGTAAGAGTTTGCATTACAGATTAGGAATTATTCACTGGCAGTAATGGAAACTTGTTTAAGTTATATTCTCCTATATTTAATGTTTTATGTATTCAATATGCACTTCATCATAAATGCTTTATAACACAGAAATGCTGGAAAGAACAAGTTATGGCAATGCCAGCACTAACACTTTTTCATTTCAGATTGAAATAATACAATAATTTCAGGGAATGCAGTACCAAAAAATGTTATCTGAAAGACACCTGAATTCAAAGAATACTGCTTGTGAAAAATCCATCCATGTCACTTCTGTCAAACTGCTGACTTGATTTGTTGGCTTGAATTTGGGACAGATCACAGTGTGAGTAAAGAGAGAACAGCTCCATCAACTATTGAGCAGAAGAGGAATTAAGGTTTAAAACACTTAAGTTAAAAAAAGTTTTAAAAGACACCTTGAAAATTCAATCCCAGTTAAGTGTCTAAGGTGAATGAGCAGCTGGAGAAGTGGGAGAGGAGACCAAAACAGTGACCTAGAAGACGGCATTTGTGATCTGATACACCTCTCTTTTCTTATAACCTTAAATAAAGTCTAGGAGATCCAGATGTCCTGGGAAATATTAACTAGTTTTTGCAATTTTATACTACAAGATCGCAAACAATATTACTGTAGAATGGTGGTAGAAAAATGTCATCCTGTGAGGAGACCACCACCTGGTTCTCATCCTGGCTCCAAGGAAAAGAGTCTTCCACATTTGGAAATTAAATTCAGCTGTGCTGGTGGTCTGAAAATGTTTTGTAACTGTGCTGTTAATATTATTGCTAAAACCCCCCTAAAATCTTTAAATTTTTTCTATTTTCTATAACTTCAGAATAGTAGCAAGAACAGCACCACCTCTCAGTAAGGTTACTCAGCCCTTTTGCATTCTGTCTTCTAAGGTATTTGGGCTGCCAGTGCTGCAGTGCAATGACAGGCTTTTTTTGGTGTGAATTATGTTTTATGTTAACATCAAAATGTTTCTACATAAATCAGTTTTAATCTTTACTCCTAAAAGAACATAAATTTGGAAGGTAAGATATCTAAAACCAAGAAACTAAATTGAGATGACAGCCTTCACCAGGGAGTAATGCCTGAAAATAGACATGAAGGGACTATTCTGCATCTTATAACTCAATATAAGCTCATACTTAGCACCAGAATACAGGTTTTACTCTTATGAAATGGGAAATGATATGCTTCGGCATAGCAGGGATCACCTGTAAACAATTTGGCCTTTTGCCACAATTTGAATTTTTGTGAGTAATTTTCGTAGTAAATTTCATGTTCCGAAGAGCAAAAAATTTTTGCAGAATAGTTTATTAGCTAAATTTTTGTATGTGATCTCTGATCCCAATCACTAAACTCATAAGGTCTTTCAGTGTTTGCGAGAATATAAACAACTGACTGATGAACAAATCAGTCATATGATGCCAAAAAATTGGAGTAAATGGAAGACACATATAATGATTTATAACTTGGAAATGATACTTTTTACTTACTATTTTCTCTGAATGTGCAATCCCTTGAAATCAGAAGTATTGATTGCATTTTGCAAGTAAGACCAAGAAATTGGTTTTTTTCTAAGTCGTTTAGGGCTATTACGGGTTCAGACTACAGGAGTAATCCGCAATGGACATCCTAGGGGTATGAGTTCTCTGATCAGGGTACTGTACCTGAGTGAGGTGAGCAGAGTGGCTCAGGTGATAGTGACAGACTCCACCAACCATCCAATAACCATCAGATAAATGTAAGATGGCAGGTGAAGGATCATCAATCCCAGGCAACAAGCCAGATCCACCTACCATTGCCATAAGCAGGGCCCTGGGACCACATCTCTGCAACTAGGTGTTCCTCAGTCCTACCCCACCACCTCAGTCCCATGCAGCCAGCAATCCATCCTGTGCAGCTAGGAGAAATCAGCAGGGTCCAGGTGTTTTGGGGACAATGCCTGGATCTGCTTGCAAGCTGAAGAATGGTCTCAAGGTTCATGCTGTAGGACAAAATGAAGCCTGAACTACACTCACAAGACAACACCGATACTCTGTATTGGCAGAGCTGAGACTGATTCATGCAAATCACGGTGTAACAACTACAGAGACTCTCATCTTTGAAGAAGATATTTGTTTATTTCGGCACCAGGTGCATGGGGGTCACTCCTCCTATCATGCATACCAACAAAGAGTTAAGCAAGCTTATATCCCAAGGTTTCATGCATAGTCATTAGTTTTCCCGGAAAGGGTGATTACATGCAAAGGGGTTTCTAGAAATCTTTAATACTGTTAGCACATGTACAGCTCATGCGCATTGTCTTCTGGTGGTTGTCTCAGGTGGTCGTTGGATGAAGGCTGCACGCCTTCCTCTGCCTGCTTTTCATCTTCTTGTGGTGAGCATGCGCTCTGCTTTTCGTGTTTTCTTGCAAACCACAATTTTTCACAGCTTTTGCTAACTGCAACAGTCTTTTGTTTCCTAGGATAAGTCAGTTCCCTCTTATCTCTATACAATGTTTCATTTCGCCTTGTTTCTCAACTGGCCTTCTGCTTTTTCCCTATTTTTTCATGATTTAACTATTTGTATCCCATACAACCCTTTATAGTATCCTATACAACCCTTACAATATTCTATACAACCCCTTACAAGACTTAACTCACATGCAAGTGTCAACTGGTACTGCCACTTATTTAGTCGGCAATCACAAAGCTGTTATTGTCAAAATAAGGGGAGTAATATAAGAGTTATTATGAAATATTATGCTGGGAGGTGTCAGGAACCCTTCAGTGCTCATATCTCCCACTGGAAGCTAAAAGAACCTTACCACTTTTGAAGAAAATACTGCAGGATCTCCTGCCTTTCACAAGACAAGGAATAAATGAAGGCAAAATGTATTTACTGTCCAAAACTGGACCAGGTAGGAAAGATGCTTTTGCTTATAGAAAAGCTTTGATTTTAACTTTGATTTTCTGTTGCTCTGAAGCACTGAGGAGTTAATTAACTAGGTTAATGCTGCTTTTTGTTCTCTGCTGCACTGCGAGAGGTTTCATAGGCAACAGAGTAGCAGGCTGTGAGTCTGGGCTGAACATAAGTGTAAGGGGTTACCCATGGTCCAGAAGTAAGCCCAGCTGGATACTGCAGGATGACTGAAGAAGGTGCACCATGTAGTAGCCTATTAGTCCTGCAGGCCAGGGTGGTGAGGGAAGGGTAGTGGAGAGAGTATTTTAAAAGGCCTCTGTGTTCTTCCTGTTCCTGGGCCTGGCAATATCTGAATTCATCTATGATGCAAATGCAAATCTCTTTGAAGTTTCTTTAAACTTTCTGAAGTTGCCCACAAGCCACAGGATAATAGTTCAAATCACAACTTTTTTCTAATTTTTTCCATCTGCCTTCTCTAAATTAATCTTCCTCACAAAACCTGGACCAGCCTCACACTGTGAGTGACTGGAGCCATAGGTACTGTCTGCATTGGTTTCCTTGGCAAATATTACACAGCTCCAGAGCAAACAAACAAACAAAAGCAATTTTTTTTTTTAAACTCTAATCAAAAATGAAACCACTTTGTTCTGCCTAGAATGGAGTAAAAGATGATTCAGAGACAGGTAGAAAAGAGTGAACAGAGCCAAAAGTGCTGCTTCACAGGCTTTGCAGGCAGTCCACAGTAAAAGATGCCAACAACCACTATGATCCAGCTCCTCAGTCCCAGCTACCACTCATATAAGATTATAATGTTTGCAAACACAACACAAACTTAGAAACTATGTGGGAAATAAGGTTGGTACTTACACCCAGAAGAAATCACAAGCTTCGCTGATAGCTCAAGAGCAAAAATAGAAGCAAAATTTCCTATGAATTTGTCATTCGGCTCCAGTTAACAGTATGACAACATGTTAGTAATGGCTGCTTTGCTCATTTCTGCCAAGGGAATTCCACAATCTGTTCTACATGGGCCTCAGAGTCCTCCAGATTAATCTAATGCATGATCTCCAGCCTGAAAAGCTTAAATACTCACAGCTCTTCTACCTAAGAAACAAACATATAATCAAATCTTATGCTTCAGGGAATAAGCTGATGGCTGCAGACTCGGCAAGGAATACTTCTACTTTATGGCTTTGCAGGAATTGTGGGGTTTGCCTTTCTTGCGAAGCATGACACATTAGCTACTGCTGGATGCAGAATACCAGCCTTAATAAAGCAATGTTCAGGGCTAGCTGGCAGAGTCTGTGCTTTTATGTTTTTGTCAGCAGCAGTCTGGTTTTTCCTCTAAATTTTGAGGTAAGGGAGAACTAATAAGTGGCAGCACTGTTTGCAGTGGTATGTCTGAGAGCAGATGCACTGAAAATTACATTCCCTGTAAAGCAAACGTGACTGATTATCTGCAGATCATACCTATGCTTGGAATCTCCTTCAGGATCACAGAGTCTGATGCACATAAATAGAAACACAGCTTTTATGAAATGAGCAGATCTCAAATGAGCAGATCTCTCGGAGGATTTTATAGCCCTCCCATTACTATTTTATGGGCCAGCAACCAGGTTGTCCTTATAGCACAGAAAGTAATGCAGTTGCTGTTTGGCTTGCAGACATCTGACACAGTACAAGTGAATATAAAAGGCTTTTCCATGGCAGTCAAAATTCAGCTGTAAAAACTCCTGCTGCACAGGTGGGCTCTCCTCAGTGAAACAGCCAGCCCTCTTTGTCTCACAATTGATGCTCAAAATATAGCAATCCTGACTGATTTCTACAAAATTAGGCTTCATTCCACCTTTACCCCTTCCCTATAAATTCTATACAGTGTAAGGACAAAATGCAGAGCCCAGAAAAGACACCACAGCTAAATTATCTAAAGCAAGGGAAAAGCCTTGAATATTTTACAGGACTGAGTGCCCTGCAGATTGTGTTAGTCATAAACAAGCACAATGCAAACTCACATCTGGGTTCTCAGCTTCTAAATATACTGAAACTGCCAAGGTAACAGATGAGATTTTCTCATCAATAGCCATTGAGCAGACACTTATTCTGTGATCAGTTTTAGACCAAGAAGTAATATGGCCTTGTCACATATAAAGCTTGCGATTAGAAATAATCAGCCTCCATTTTATGCTGATCTTCTTAAAGAAGCATGGCCACTGAAGCTGACAACAACAACAAAAGAGCAGAGGAATGAGTTGACCTGCAGGTTCATTTAATACTTGAGTAAATACAGGGGCAGCTTTTTGCTAGAAAGCCAGGTTTGCTAAAAGAAAACTGCAACTGAGCATGTTCAAACTATCTCTTCAGCTGGTTTTAAATTGATTCTCCTTTTAAATTCTAAATATTTGGTGCATAATTAAGCTTCTAGTTCCCTTTTAGTTGGCATCTTTGGAGGTGGAGCTAGGCACAAAATGTCTCCTGGAAACTACAGTGAGCCTCTCAGGAGAAAAATGAATGTTCTTCAGTCCCTTTAGGTGATTACTGGGGAATCTCTGAAACTGCCACTTCAAAGGAGAGATACGGCACCATAGCACATCTCTGAAACAGCCAGCATGGACATCAGGAACCTTAGCTCAGGGAGCACTTCATAGGAAGATGATTATCTCGCATTTCCCTGTCTAGTTCTTTTATGCATCTAATGCCTCTGATCCCACAGCTGGTGCTGGAAGTTGTGCAGGACAAGTGAGGTTCCAAGGCAGATGTGAGCAGTGCCAGCCACGGAGCAGCTCTGACGCTGAGGTGGAGGTCTGCAGTACACAGGGGAGAGATCAGAACAACACCAAAGGGAAACACCAGAGTAAATTGTCAAAAGATGCAGCTGGGAGAAAAATCCGGTGGACAATTCAAAGTGCCTCATAAGTGCAGCATAAGAGTAAGAAAATGTTTAATATTAAAAAATATAGCTTCTAATCTCCCAGTTAGTATCTGAGAGGAGGAGATGGAATTAAGACAGCAACACACAGAGGATGGAATGCAATTCCAGTAGTAGGACCCAGGACGTGAAAAACAAAACCAAATTATTTATGGTTCTGATTCCCAATTGATAAGAATGAATATAATAAAAGTAGAATAGTAAAACTAGTTAGACAAGAGAACAAATCACCTTGATACCAATTTGTAAAATAAATAACTTTTTCAATAAAAATTGAAAATGGAAGAAAAGTGCATTTTCACACATAGCTCAGAGATCACATAAATGCCAAGTGACATGACAGTTGCTGAAATAAATGCTCTTTTTATGAACAGCAGAGCAGTAAAGCAAGCAAAATAGATGCATAAAATGGGTAAATTTCCAGTGTATTAGTTATTGCTGCCTCTGAGCTGCAGTAAATTACAAACTCATTTTTAACTTTTTTTGTGTTCATGAATACATTTTTGGGACTGGTTTTCCACCCCCTTCTATCACAATTCCTTTTTTCAGAGATTTATACTCTTCTTTAAAGTCTATAAATAAGTATCCAGGTCTTTCTATGTGAAGGAAGAGGGTTGAAAACTCAGAATAAACTATTTATTATACATTTCTGAACTTTCATTGCATAAATTCTGCTATCTGTGAACACACTGCTTCCATAAAACTTGTTTTTGTCTGGATATTTTTCCCCTTACAAATGAAATCTAAAGTAAGTTTAAAAAAAAAAAATCACAGACCTATCCACCCCGTGGTTTTCTCCTTCATTTTTTGGTTTCTTTTTTATAATATAAAATCACAATACAGTCTCTTTATTTACTGCTCACTATACCTATAAATAAAGGATGTGAGATAATCCAGACAGAATGGACTGGAGTAAAAGAGATGAAAGATTTATTTGAAATACAAGTTGGCTGTTCCCAGCTCAAAGGAGGAAACTAGTCAGTGACTCCGAAAGTGAATAAACGAAGAGCCACAGAGAAAATGTTAAGTTTTACTCTAATTGCATCCTCTAATATCCCTCCCAAAAATAAAACTGCAAACCCATACCCTGAAAAAAGAACCTAGATTAAAGTTAAGGACTATTAAATTCAGATATGTCTTTGTTTTCATTACCTTGGTGCAAAAGTCTATCCTGTTTTGCATCCATGTGGTGCTCATTTTTGCACTGAGATAAGTAAGCATGCAGAGAGGAGGGCAAACAGGAACCAGAGTTTTTCAGTACATTTATGGGTTCATACATACAAATACAAGGGGGTTTAACTACTTACTGTACTTAAATATAAGATACTCCTTAAAACAGCAACACAGGGACATAAGGGTTGTAGCTAATGTCTGAAATTAATGTCTCAGATGTAAAACAAAAATGCATGCCAATATCTACTCTTATTTTCAAGTCAAAGTGAGGGACCTAAATCCTGTAACACTTCACTAATGCAGAAGAGCAAATGTCCATTTAACCTCCTGTATGTACCTGTTTTACATAGCAGGTTCCTGGTACAGATTCCTTCAATTTTCTTGACTACTGTGGGCTCACAAACATCAAGATGTATTATCCAAACTGGATAAATCTTTCTTTTTAATTGAATTTCCCAATCACACCAACCAAGATTTATCCAGAACAGATTAATGTACTCAAGCCCTACTTAATCTAGATGCTTGATTAATGTGTAACTGTGTGACTTTTGCATGAAATTCAAAACAGGCATTCCAAATTATCCAGCAAGAGAAAATAAGCCCAGCAAAGATAAAAACATCCTGCTAATTTTCATTAAAAATGTCATTCACAATGGCACAAAATTAATCAGTAAAATAACAAATATGTCAAACTTCAAGGCTTTGTTTTTTTCCCTCCCAAACCACTACCTCCAGTCTTTTTTACCTTTACTGGTCATTAAATCTGATAAATGTACTGACAGTCCTCTACCCATGGAGCTGATAGAATTGAAAGGGAGAAGAACAAGGCATAAGAACATTTTTAATTGAAGAGTCACTAGGCACTCTTTGATGGGCTCTGCAGTGAACACGTGTCCAAAGGCACCCCAGCCCTGACAGTCAGTGAAGGACAACTGATTACTTGCCTTTTCTTTCCCCTGGCTGTAGAGTACAAGCATAGTTGAGATTTGACATTAGGGCCACAGGTGGTATCAGTTTGCAGTCACTGTTCTAACAGACTGACATACACATCTATACCCTATTAAGCACGAACACTGGACTCTGTTACCCATGTAATTTTAATGCTTAGCAGCTTGACCTTTTCCTTTCTTGCTTATTTTTCTAATCTTCATTTTACTTTGTTATGAATTATAAATCTTATAAGAAAGTCCATCTAGGAAATCAGGGGCTTTGCCTGCACTTTTAAATTTCACAAGTTTGTTTCTGTATTTTTAAATGGGAAATAAACAGTATGGCTGACTGAAATTAATGACAAGGAGACAAAAACATTTTTTCTTTGTTGTGTTACTCTGAAAAAATTATGTTTTATTTTCTCCTGACAGATGTGAATCACACGAGTCATGAAATCTTTTCAACAATATGACCATTCATCACAAGATAAGCTAGATGTAGGAATCTACAGATCCAGTAAAGTTGATTCCCAGAAGTATTAAATTCATCAAAGGCTTAAAATAACAATACAATCTAATTTTTCAAAAAATATATCTTTTATTCCCCCCAGCCAAGATGAGTGTTGCCGCCTATTTAATTAAAAAAAAAAAATTAATGAGAAATTAAAACTTCCTTCAACCTCATTGCTTTTAATTATTTTTTTACATATATTAGTCTTTTAATTAGCTGTTTTTAGTCACATCATTCAGTTCATTCCTTCTTTCTCAAATCCTGAATCTACATAGCAAAGCAGCTACTTGATGGGTGACACTGAGAAATTCATGATCTGGGATATACTAATAATGTCTCTCAGGTCATCATTATCAAGATTTAGAAGCATCATAAGGTCTTAGAGGTAAATCCACTGGTGAAAAAAATACAGTTATTTTAGGATGTGTTTTTATGTAAGATGACATCTCCATTCACACTGAAATTCCTGGGCATTAGACAATGGAAAACACTGGCAATGTATGTGAAATTCACAGGATTTGTATCTGCTATTTATTCACCATATTTAAAATAGTAACATGTGTTAGATATTTCATCTACAGTGAAAGAAAAAAAACAGAGAAGTAACTTTCCAAGTTTCAGATTCTAGTTCAAGGATGCATAATGGAACTCCAGATTATCTAAGATATATGGATCTGTTATTATACAAAAATATTCAAAATATACTTTGTTAAAAGGTTTCAAACTTTATCAATTCCATATTGAGAGATAATAGAACATAAGAGCTTTTTATGGCAATTGCAAGACATCACTTGTGAATAGCATGTGTTGTTCAGCAATTGGGTGTTCTTTAGGAGAGAAGGCACCTTTAGACATAATTCTATCTTTTACTATGATGACTTTTTAACTCAAAGTCTGAAATTGAATAAAAATGGCAAGATAGAGCAATTTCAGTATTTCCTGAATAATCTTTATGAAACCATGTTCTATCTGGTATGATGCTACCTATTTCCAAAAAAAAAGAGAAAGAGGAAAAGGAGTGAGAAAAGATTGTGAATGAAGTGGTGAAAAATAATTTTGTTCAATTTTCAGAATCTGATTCAATGAAAATAGCAAATTAGATCATCCCATCTCAGCGTGGTTCCTTATTAGGTGGAACTGCAGTGTCACTGTGAACACTAGAAAAGGAAGCAGAGAAAGGCTATCCATCATAACAGTAAAGAAAGACTGTGATAGTCAGTGAATAATCATTGCAAAATACCTGATCCCTGTGAATTGCACAAAATCAGACATCACTCCCTTTTTGTTTTCCTCCATTACTGAATAGATACCTGTGCATAACTCCAATTTGATCTTGCTTTACGCTTTTAAGATCATGTTCTCCCAGGACCTCCAAAAGTAAACTAGATAAGGTGTATACTTCAAAGGTGGTTTGTCACCTAAAACCAGATCTAACCGGAACACTGGAGAGCAGTGCACTCTATGCTGGGATAAAGATTGTCCTGAAAGCCTGTGAGGGAGTGGAAATAATTTGGTTTCCTCCTCATTCCTTTTGTACACTTACAAGTGTCAATCACAAAAGCAGATGTAAAAGATGAATGACTAAAGAAAAATAAATGAACTTTATTCAGCTTTAGTCAGGCTTTACTTTTTTTACTTATTTATTTTGAATTTCTGAAGTAATTTCCCCTTGTTTTACTGTAGAAATTAAGATCTATAATTTTAAAGGCTAGAGAACTGGGAAAATGAGATCATAACAAATGAGCGAATGAGAAATTAGACCTTCCTCAGCTGAGTGATTACATTTGTGCCTTAACTTGGCTTTGTTAGCAACTAATGATTTTCAAAGACAGGCTCTTGAAAAAATATTAAAGAGTGAACACCCTCTATTGGGAGACACTGGAAATTATAAAACACATTCTGTAGGCCTCACATGAATACAAAGGCACATAATGCAATAATTAATATACAATTATTTGCAGAAAAAAGCAAACATGTTTTTCATCTGCTGCTGCTTTATCTGTTAAAGGAATCCAAAATCTGAGAGCAAATACCATACAATTCTTAACTAAATGAGATTACCTGAAAATAAGAGTCAGGTTTTCATGTCTAAGACAGATGCTGAGACAAGGAGAAATCTTAACCAGAATGGTTTTGGTGGGGTCAGCTCTGATAAGAGCTTTTTGCAGCAGTAGTGACTTCTCATTTATGGTGAAAGAAAGAAGGACAATTGTTACATGTGCCCTTCAAGGAAGACATGACAGGCTAATTTAGAAACAGTTTCAAGAGAAAAGAGAAACAGCTGACAGCCATTGATCACTGCTACAAGAAAAACTAAATTAGACATTCTGAGAAGCAGAGAATATGTGCCAAAAACAAGAGGACCAAGACACTGACAGGTGGATTTGCTTTAGGCCCATTTTCAGATGGGGTTAGCAAGTGTAATGAGGTAAGCAAGCAGTCTCTGCAGAAGCTTGACCATTGAGAGATCTACAGTTCAGCTTGTCCCAGGGGTGTTGATATGACAGTATGAGAGATCCCTTAACTATTCCTAAACAAGTGTCCATGCTCCCTTGAAAGTGCGTCACTACCAATTGCTATTGGCACTTCGGTACAGACAGGTTGGCCGTGCAGACAGATAATGGTGTGGTGGGGTAGCCTCAGCTGGCAGCCAAACACCCACTCCAGTCACCCACTCACTCCTCCCCAGTAGGACAGGGAAGCTAAAAATAGGATTAATAAAAGACCAAGGAGACATGGGATGAAATAAAAACAAGGAGATCACTTCCCAGTTACTGTCATGGGCAAAACATATTCAGTTTGGCAATTTAGCTTAATTTATTACTGAGTTATGTAAATACTGAAGCATTTATTCAGACATTGAGGAGGGGGGAAACATAAAAGAAAGAAAAAAACCCATTTAAACACTTAGGGAAAACACCCCCCTTTCTCAGGCTCAACTCGACTTCAGAATCCTCTCTTCTCTTGTTATCTTGACTTGTTATCACTTCAGGTCATGCTCAGTCACCTCAGTGAGGCAACAAGGGGTTCAGGGGACTGTGGTCAGGCTACAACTCCATTGCTGGTCTTCCTCTTTTCCTCGGCTCCATTGCTGGTCCTCCATGAGCTGCAGTCCCTTTAATAATACCCAGAAGAAGCTGGTTGCAGCTCAGTGGACCATATGAAAAAAGAGATATTTTCCCAAGGATCTTTTTCGGTGGGCGGGGAGAGTGGGCAGGGGGGTTTGATGGATTTGGGGGTTTTTTTGGTAGTGGGGTGGGGTTTGGGAGTTTGTTTGTTTGTTTGTTTGTTTGTTTTGGCTAGACATTCTTTTCTGATGCAAGTTTTTCTTTAAGAACTGAAAAGTCTCAGCCTACCTAGGTTTCATAGAGTAGGTCATGTCATGGTTCACTTTAAAACTACATCATATATGTGGCACATGATTGACTCCCTTCCAACCACCCTCATCATAACCCTTGAAACCATAAAAATTCAAAAATAAGGCATTTCAGGGACAGGTCATTTTTTAAAATGTCAAGAATTGTCCAATCATTATAGTGAGTTGTCAAGTCCCTTAACTCATAAATAGTAAGTGACGAAAATTACAGAAGAAACTGCCTATTTCTTCAATTAAAAGACATTGAATCAGAATTACAGTCTGGAGATAGAATCTTACTAATGCATGTGGGTGAAAACAAATGACAAGAAGTTTTGATTTTCCTGACAATTTTAAGGTCTCAAGGACAAAGATCAAGATTTTGAATGCAAAAGATTTATGTTAAAATATTATTAACTATTTAGAAACCATCTGTGTTGAATCTGCATTCTACTGACAGTGGAGAAAGCTGCAAAAAAATGTTTCTAGAAATGAAGAAATTACATGAGTTCGATACTAAATGCAAAACCTTTTTTGGAATTTCAAATCTATTGTTGAATTTTTGGCTAATCATTTGTACATGAACAAACATGGATTTCTGTATGAAATCTGTGCAGATGGCTTGGTGCCCTATTTGCACACAGAGTGCCAAGTCATAAGTGTGCAAATATCCTCCCGTGAAGAAGTATAAAACAAAATGGCCCAAAGTTAGTGAACTTTTAAAGCTTTTACTTATTTGTAATAATATCTCCCAAATGCAGAAGTTCTCAGATGTTTTGCTGGGTTCATCACTGAATGTTCATTTCAGACCTACTCAATACCTGCATTTCTCTGATAATAAAATAACAAATTAATTTCAAGTAGAGATTTGAAGACAATCCTAAGACCACATTTAGGTTTAATTTATGTTGTTCGATTAACATCTTGTTTCTAAAATATCTTAGAAAAGTTTGCCCAGTCCATTGGACATTACTACCTTTCAATACCTGGTGGATAATTGGAGTACGTGGAGTAATTAAAATGAGAGAACATTTTGTGGACCACTTCCTCAAATTTTGTTTGGTACAGCAGAAGAAATACAGCACTTTGTGAGTAATTTGGGCACTTTTCACTGCAGCACTTACTGAATGTTCTCACTTCCAGGGAAATACTAAGGAAAGACAGTGAATCAAGATGGAGCAGTACTCTGGAGGGACACAAGAGAAATGGAAAGGGTTTATATCCAGGTCTTAATGGCTTGAAAGAACATCCTCTTAATCCACCCATCTCAAAAAGTCTGTAACATCTCTGCCTTCCTAACTCTCAGTTTTTCCCTCTGCATTAAATAAGTGCAGAAATCCTTCTTGAAGGCATAAAGATTGAGAGTGAAATTCATGGACCCTTTCAAATTCACAACAGAACTTCCACAGGATATTTGACTAAGACTGCATACTAAACACAGAACATCAAATAAGTAAAGTTAGAGTGAGAGTCATGAATTTGTCCTTGCAGCATCATATCAGTCCTCCCAAACTCTTTTTCACAAATAAAAGAAGTTTCTACTTTGCCTCATCCTCAAAGAATTTATGTTTTATAGTTTGGCTTCATTTCATAAAAAAAATGAATTCCATCGAAGATAAAGTCACTCTCAATTTGAAACTGTTTCAAAATGAAAAGCTAATTTTTTAAATTTAAAAAACATGCAAAGAAAACATTTTACACTTTTATTTTAATGTTATCTACTTCATTCATTTTAAATGTATCTGTTTACCAACTTTGCTCTAATGCATAAGCAAGTGTGGTCCTTTACTAAGCTACATTACTAATAAATTTATTATCTGCAAAAAAAATTCATCCACTCCTATCAATTTTCCTCTTTTCTCATATATAAATAACCTCACAAACAAAAATATTGCCTTGTATGTCTTCAAGTATATAAATATACCTAGGTATATTATGCAGTAGTTGATTCATTTTTGTATAATCTACATTAAAACTGAAAAAGCTCTGATGAAGACCTCAATGGCAACTAACAATTTATGCTTTAAGTTACAATCCCTCCCCTGCTCCAGCTTTCACTTTAGTTCTTGCTTATGATTTTCTATTCCTACAATTTAGTTCATAGAAATATATACTTCCAAAACCCATATCAACAGCTCTTCTAAAAACATGGTTATTGCATATGTTAGCAAGTGACAAACATAGAACAGAAGTTCTACTATTTTGAGAAGCATCCAGTCAAAAACAGTTTTCCTCAAAGTACACAAACTAGTAATAGCTGAGAAAGTTCAAATTTCCCAAGCCAGGTAATTTTTGAATTGTATGAAATCGACTATTTGCTACAACAACCCATGAAGCTTTACGAAAATTTACGCTATATGTTATAAACATCCAATATGCCATAAAAATACAGCAGAAAGTTCTCATTAAAATTCTAAATTTCTTTCTGTGATACATTGTAGCATAAAATGATACATTTGTCCACTGATAAAATGTAATATTTATGTAAATAGAGCTAATGGTTGCGTAGCACCATAATTCTACCACACACATTGATTACACAGCTATATAAACAAGCACATTTATCTAGATTAAACATCAAGGTTTCAGGAACTGGCAAGCTTTAGGTTGTTAAGTCATTAGCATCCTTCTGTGACAGGATGATTTTTTAAAACAGTATGCAAGTGTCAGGATATAACACAACAACTTAGCAAATTCTTTTTTAACAATCTTTATTACTGATCAGCAAAACACTGTATAAGTATTCTGTAATTAATTAAAATAGCTTCATTCATTGAAATGCATGGTAGCTGTTCAAACAGTGTGATTTGTATAAGGAGAAACTTTTTTTTTGCCAGCACATTTTTTATAATCTTCTTCCTCACTTTTCTTTTTCCTGTAGTAAAATCAGATTGTCCTCTGCCTCCTCCCTTTCTAGCCTTCTGTTTTCCCCAAAATAAAGTAATATTAATTTATTATAGAAGAGTAAACCACCAGGAATCACCAAGCTCTTTTTGCCATTTGGCTGTCTGCAGGATGAGACTGATTGAAGATCCATTGGGGCCAGGGTACTTCTATTCATTTCATGGAGCACTGGATTGAGCCCATTCCTTGCATTGCACAGATATGCAGTTCAGCTATGACATGAGGAAGAACACATAGCTCTTTATCATTCCATTTTTATTGAACCATTGCATGTCCTATGCAGTTTTGTAACCAGGGCCAAGTAATTTTTCCTATAAAAGGTAATTTACATAAAGAAAGTGAAAGGAAGCCAGGTAAGTTGTGTCTAACTTAGAGACACTCACAACTAATGCAAGATACTGAAGTGTTATTGACCGCTGAAGAAAGGCCTTTTTCAAGGATGACCCTTTGGTAATACACAGAAATGGCCAGTGAGGCACCTGCAATATGCAAAATGAGCCAGACTGTTCAATTTTAGAAAGTGCTGGTGCCCATCTCCCAGGCCAACTCATGTGCGTTACACTGTTCAGTATCAGTCCAACTGGCATTTGACAAGGTGCTACAGACTAATGAACAAAAAGAGACACTGCTCACAGTATCCAATTTCCTGGCAGCAAAATGTTTATCAGAATGTCCTTAATCAGTTGCCTAAGGGTGCTCAAAATTAGTTCAGTTGGGTAACTATTTAAACTGACCAAACCCTTTTTCCTGCTGAGATAAATGCCATCTGTTTTCTCTTGTGGACAATGCAGGTCTGTAGCTGTGCAGCCTAGTACAACCCAGTCTTCAGTATGACACTTTAATTTGGAGGCCAGTGGAACCTATATGCTATGACTCTACTCCTAAGTCCTCTGACTCTACAGCAGAGTCACAGTAGTTTCCTGTACTCATCTTGTGCAACCTATTTAATATTTTGTCAGCACATTCTCCTGCCTATGTAAGATCAGACACACCTGCCTAGCCCTCCCCAATCCTAAAAAAAAAAGAAAAAACCAACCAAACTTATTCTACTGAAAAGGTTTGGAATGAGGTGACATGAACATGTAGCTGTCATGTAGAAAATAACAAAAAGCAGTGATGACCATGTGTGGGTGTGCAAAGAGATAACAGCATGGACTGGGAAGACAGCAGTGGGTTGCATTGAAAAATGGGCAAGAAGGAACACGTCCAATCTTTCCGACACAGAATGGCTTTAATTACAGCTTCACAATGACCCATTTTAACAAGTCAGGAGTCATCAGTAGCAGTCTCAGAAATGATAGCTGTTAATTAAAACTTTATTTTCAATTTCAGCCTGTATTTTACAGGCTGACATGGGCCTTAGAATAAGTTTAAGAGATCAGAATCCGCTGTTGCATTCACGTGGCTTCTGTGGAAACCTGCAGAATTATGCACCAAAAAACTTACTTCTAATGTCACACAAACACAAAATGGTTGCATCTCTGTTCCCTCTAGTTGGAACAGAATAGCTCTAAACTATTATAAAATAGACTAGACTTGCATAGCAGTTCTGTGTAACTTTATATTTGTAAATAGTATGATGAGAGGCACTAACAGATAAGAAACTGCCTCATGAAAAGGATGCACCTTTTACTGTCCTCCTGAGACAACACTACTTAGCTCTGGAAGGTCTTTTTGGCACCAAATTATGGGCAAATTTTACATAATAGGTATAAATTACAGTATGGGTGTAGCTCTTCAAGTTCACTTAACGGTAACTGGAATCTAGTCAATGTTCAAAGATATTGCACATTTTGTTTGAATTCAGAATCCTGTTAAAAATAACATTAGCTCTTATATGTATGAATTCTCCTCTTTACCATTCTGCTTACACATGCTTTTTTGGCTCTGTTGTGGAATAAGTTAGCTACCAGAGATGACAATCTCTTTTAACATCCACTAACTAATCCTGTTTCTGACTAACCCTGTCTCTGAGACAGACACCCAAATGTAAATGTAAGAAGCCAAAGTGCCACATCAAAGTGCAAGATCATAAAAACTTCTCAAGTGCCCAGTTTCGCAGGTTGTTTTTTAGTCACTTCTTTGGCCACTTTGAGCAGAGTACAGACATCTACAGATCATGAAAGAAACATGTCTCTGGTTCCAGCAGACCAAGTTTTAAGCTAGTGTTATCTGTTTGAAACTACACCCAGATGCCTTCACGGGACATCATTCCAAAAACAGGAATAGTCCTAATTCCCATACCAGATAGCTTCCTCACAAGTAGAAAATTCCCATACCAGATAGCTTCCTCACAAGTAGAAAATTCACACCCCACAGGTAAGGAAGAAATACCACATAGAGTACTGGACTCCTGAGTTTGTGTGTCCTTGGACATGTCCTCTTTTTCCACCCAGAAATCTTTCTGGGAAAATCTGAGGACCCTGACTGTGCTTCCAGACCTCCTGTAGCAGAGGGGACAGGGCAGCGGGACGTCAGGGACCTCAGGCACGTGCAGTGCAGACTGTGGCGCCAGAGCCGGCACCGCGCTGTGCCTCTGGGGCCCTGCTAACAAACATGGCGCCATGCCAACAAACATGGCGCCATGCCAACAAACATGGCGCCCTGGGCGTGCCCAAGGGGGCGGGGGCTCAGGCTGTGGGGGCAGGGCTACCTTGCTGTTCCATCCCCCGTGTCAGTGCGGGGTTGTGGCTGCGGGGCCCTGAACGCACCCTGGACACGGCACCATTCTGTTCTGTTTCTTCTTCCGGGGCATTGCAGGGACCTGCACTACAGACTGTTCTTTTCCCACCCCTGCCTGTCCCTTCCTGTCCCTTCAAGTCTGTCGGGAGAACACAGCCAAGTCACCAACACAGCTTCAAAGCAGCAAACCAAATTGAAAGGAGCCAAGTCCAAGCCCAAGCTGAGCCAGGAGGAGCAGAGCTGAGCCTGAGCTGAGCCATGGGGCCGAGTCAATCCAAGTACTGCCAGCCACAGCCGAGCCCAGTGGTCTGGGAGTAGGCGACACAACGTGGATAATCTGTTTTTTGGGGGGTTTGTCAGTCATTGTTTTCAGTTGTCTTGGGGTCGGGGACAGGGGGAGATGGCCACAAAGAGTGTCCACCATCTTGTCTTTGTCCCAGCGGCCACACAGAATTAAGTTGAGGTGGTGAACACCTTTTGTGCATAAAGCACCTTCTCTTTTGTATACTTCTGTTTATTGACGTTGCTGTTACTGTGCATTTCTTACTCCATTGTTGTTTGCTTCCAGTAAATTGTCATCTCAACACACAGTCTCTGCCTTTGTCCCTCTCTCACTGGAGGGGGCGGAGGGAAGGGGAGAGGCTTATTTGGGGTTTAATTCCCAGATGGTGTTAAACTAGCGCTTATGGTATCTAAAAAATGCCAGATAGCAAAATTTTGTCCAGAAAAAAGAGATCTGACCAAGGAACATGGCACAAGAGAAGCTTTCACATGGAGCACTTTGAGTGAAATAAGTAACAACCAAGTCAGCAGAGATGCAGGTAATTCTAAACTGGGTGCAGCCAAACACTGTAAGGATATTCCTTGATTCCATCAGTACTGTCTAGCCTTTAAAATTGATTTATTGTCAGTAGACTGATTTTTATACCAATTTTTGGTACTTTTTAATGAGTAATATTACTATTATGATAACACTTTGGTTGTACAGATGTATTGTATAGGCTGTCAACATTTAGAATTCCATGTAGGTGTTGTACAAAATTGAGCTGGAGGAATTTTTCTGAAGGGGTTTAATGGCTATCAGCAAGTGAGTCATTGGTCTTGAATGAGCACAGGTTTTCTTCAGCTTAAGAGGTGTCTATGTGCAGTCCCTTGATACAGTGATAAGTAAAAGAAGTGGTAATCCATGCAATTCAGCATATTCCATCCAAGTCTAAGTCACTCTAACTGAAGTGAGTTGGAAATCTGTTTTAGCAATTTGGTACTGCCCATGTGAAAACAGGCAACACATCAGTTCCTGAGCTGACCCTTCTCTCTGTGTGCATTGATTGGATACCAACAACCCTGACTTGAAAGTGGCTACCAGCACTGGGATGAAGTGGTCTCTTGGTTACAGTTGTATGCTGCTGATCTTGGCAGAATAAAAAAAAAGCAGTAGAGAGTGAAAAAACAGTCATGAGGCTGCCCCTGACACGGCAAGCATGCATGCAGCCATACCTGGAACATGGGAACAGGGCAATCAGTACAGTGTCCCAGGATGGGAACATTACTGCTGCAGCAGACTGGAAAATGCTTAGCTCCCTGGTAACTGCAGTCCTGAGAGGAGCAGAGGCAGAACATACAAAAGACAGCCTTTGAAAGTGTACACAAGAATAGAATAAACAGCTTCCAGTGCATTCAGAAATCCATGGATTGTCTTTTAAACAGAAGCAGATTGTCATGGAGAATTACCTAACTCAGATCAGCAGTTTCGCTCTTGGCAGAAATAATTCACCATGGTTCTGCATATTGGTAAAAAGGTTAAGATTTAGTGACAATTACATGCAAAAAAAAAAAAAATCAAAACAACAAAAAAACTGGTGGAAGTGTGTTGGTTTGGATCATAAAGAAAAGACCAGAAGCAGGAGAACAGATATCCATCTCTATAATTTTGTTAATTAAGAAAGCAAGCACAAAGGGAATATTTTATGAAAGGCAGTATTAAAAACCATGAAATATCTTCGAAGGCTTTTGAAGGTTAAATTATTCCAAATCCAGGAAAGGGCTATCCTGATGAGACCATTGTATTAAACAGGAAGTGAAAAACTAAGCTACAAAGGTACATTGAATAGCCACAGGAGAACACATAAAACACTGGATAAAGGATATAATATGTTTTTTAAAGATACTAAACTGTAGCTGGCAAATACTTGACTAGCAGGGTTTAGTTTAGCACTGAAGACGCTGGAGATGTGAGCAGTATTTGGTTCCCACACACCTAAACAGATGTGTGTGGGAACTGCCTCTCGGGAAGTAACTAGCCTGTCAGACTCTAAATTTGCATGGGAAAGTGAAAACACTGCTCAGGTTCAGGATTACTTTTGTGGTAAATGAGAAGATGAAGCAAACTTTCCATATTAACCATATTGTGGTTTGGACATATAGCTGAGGCAGATTGAAGACTACATCCCTCAACTAGGCAAAAAAGCAGCTAGTATCTGATCCTCCACATGCTTAGTATTCAGGTCATCCACATCCAGGGCAGATGCTGTAGATTATGAAACAGAAACGGTCCTGGGACAGGATAAAAAGAACATTACAGACTTTGATGGATAAAACCATCCCATCCTGGACAGCCTTATACATCACTGTACACAGATGCAGATTTATTGAAGGTCAAGGATAAATTTGTATTGAGAACTTTAAATAAGAACATGTCAAGAATGGCATTGAAGTGACCTAGTTTAGTTTTCCTCAAACAGGATTCTAGTTTATGCACAAAAAAACCTCTCTGTGAAACAAGCAAAGAAACAAGGAGAACTGAAGCAAAACACCTATGTAGATTAAATCAGTGCTGTCTCCATTAGATTTTATGCTTCCTGTGGTCCCTGACACATGCCTGTTTTCTGTCAGGAGGTTTGCACATGGAGTGTCCAAAGCTGTATAAATGAAGTTAAGGTTAAAACAAGCCTGGCACAAACAAAATAATGACAGGAAAAAAACCCACCAATTTTTTAAACAGAGAGAATACAGACTGTGATCCAGAAGTTATCAAAAGTGGTTCAGATCGTTGCTCAATTAAGTGACCAGCAGACAAACATTTCGTGAGCCAGAAGTACCACCTGGGAAGTTTCTGAGTCATAGGGAAGATGACATACTGAATGCTGTAGTTGCTCTTCAAGACAGTCAGAAAATGTTGTCTGAAAACAGCCCTTCTGCTGTGAGATATTTAGGCAAAAGCACACATGGGGAGAGCACTACTTTTATGAGCTCCAGCAAAAATAACTGTACTCAAATGCAGAAAATGCTCTTGTAAATTTCTTTAAAATTTTGTTGTGTATTCTTGTTTTAGCATTTCCCGCATGCAATGTCTTTCAGCCTCCATCACCTTTATCTTTTATCCAGGAAGAAAAAAGTCATTCTAAATCATTTGGACTCAAAGTAGCTGCCAATGCTTCTGGTTTCAACAAGTATGATCATTTTCATTATGTTTAAGTGGAATTACTTCCTACGAAAAACATGGGGCATTGCACAGTGGGTACCTGCCACATTTGTATTGTAACACGTGCATTTACCAAGTTTATAACTCACAGGGAGAGGGAAGTATATTTTTCAAGAGTGAACAGGACATGTTTTCAATACCATTGCCCTTAGGGCTCTACCAAGCCCACTGTCTTGGTCAGGCTGCTTGCTGTGTTTTCTTGCTTAGCCAAGCTTTCTCAGATGAGGAAGTCTCCAGGCACCATTGCAGATACCACTCTATCCTGTTCAAATGCTCTAGAAGAAGCAGAAGCTTCAAATTATCTCTCTTATTTAGAAAAAAAAAAAGTTTTCCAAAGCTCAAATATGTTATTTCACCTTAAACTTGGTCATTTGGTGATTTTCTACCTAAAGCAACTTCTGCACATCCAAACTCATGATTCAATGGGGTTTTTTTATCAGCAGTCTTATTTTAGGAACCTAATTTTCCAGCATAGTCAACCTTCAAGAAGTTTTCAGTGAATCCCAGTGACTGAGTATCCACAGATCATCTTTATTACACCAATCTTTCATCATGTCAAATCTTACCTAGAAACTGCATCTGTTCTAAGGATCACATATTCTTTTTTTCTTTTTTCCTTTTTTTTTGTTTTTTTAATAAAAGGTCTTTTACCTTTCCCAGTCTGCCCTGTCATTCTGGAGTCATCCCAGCAACAATGTGGCGATGCAACATATGGATCCCTCTTGGCAGATAACCCTAACTCCAACTGCTGTGGTTGTGACTCTGACAGACAGCACACCACTCCATTTTTTGGGGAGGTCTAATGACAGGTTTGTCAGTTTTTCTTAACAAGGAGTTCCCTTTCACACAGACCTTCCTCTTTCTCATAGTGGTGTGCATCTTCTGTCCTTTCCCTTCTGCTCTGCCTTCTGTCTACAGATCTTTTTCCCTCCTGTTCCCATCATCTCACACAGCCTTCTGCACACTGGCCCCATTTTTCCTTCTCCTTCCCCTCCTCCCCCTCCTCCTCCTCTTTTTCTGTCTTGTGTTTTGAACTCAGACTTCTCTTTGGTGGGGGATTTGTTCTTTTATTTATTAACACAAGTGTTCTTGCCTTCTTCCTTCCCACTGTAAAGTTTTTCCTGACTCTTCAACAAAACTTTTCATCAGTTGTTGTTTTCCCTTTTTTTCCTTATCACAGCATTTTTCCCGCTTCCCACCAAGGAACCTGCCTCCCACAGAAAAGTTCCAACTTGTGGTAGCACTCTCATAGTTACAATTTAAATCGCTCAGGCACTGCTTTTTATTTTATAATGTGTTTCAACAAATCCTATTTAATAGCTGTTGAGTTAGGGTTAATCATTAGTCACTTACATACATCTGTTAAATTATGGCAATATACATTAGAGTATTTGAATTTCTGTTGTCCCAGGACAATACTGTCTTATAGATTGGAGCATTCTTGCACAGTACTACAAGATTACATCATCAAGCTCTTTTGGAGATGAGTATTTTCATGCTTCAGTACCGAGCTTCTTTTCATAATGGGCCAAATCTTCCTAGGTTTATTCTCTTGGTACCTGTATGTCAGTGTTTGCAGCAAGAGCACTTTGCATTCCAATATAAATCCAAATGCAATTCAGCGGTTTGCATTGCAGCAAAACAGTTTAGCATTTGACACCGTGATATGCATCAATAAACTCTGAAAGTAACATGGATTTTCTCCACCTACCCTTTCTATCTCCCAATGGTGCAATTGTATTCTCTGTTTCTAAGGAAAGATCACAGCAAAAATTTGTCCAAATATCCATAGATTCGATGTTGTATTTTGCCTAAAATCTGTGAAAATATAATTATGCTAAGTCAAAACCATAACATTTTAGATGTTTCTCTGTTTTATTTTGAAAATAACTGCCTAGTTTCAGTTAGAAATCATTGAAATGTTACTGTCTTTTAGACAAAATGTTTTTATTTTTTCCTAATAAGAAAACAGAGCAATGTTTCATTACAAACCACTTTAATTTTGAACAAAATCCCCAAGACAATTCTACAGTGTCTCCAAGACAATTCTATCAATAGGAAATGGGCAAAACCCTATCCAGCAAGAAAAAAGACATTCTTGACTGTTGTTCCTATCCAAAAACCTGGGAACAGCTGAGCTGCCTTGTCCTGAAGGCCTCTTTATGAAATCAGAGACATAGGCCTTCACATCTGTGAGCAAAAAGCTCTTTCTCCAGCTTCTCAGCCAGATATCAGCCTGCACTGAGCTGCCAACAGTTTGGTTTTACCCCTGCTTCACTGCATTACGGTGGCAGTGACTACGCTGTTCGGATTCTCTAAGAATCTGACTAATTTCTGCTGACTTCACCAACTCTTAGCTGAGATACCTTCAGGCATCTGAGACCCCTGTGTTGCGTAAGTGACTTTCTCGTAGATATGCAGCGTAGCTGTCACTGATAACTGACGCATCTGATGCATGAACAACCCATACTGCAGTTTCCTAATTCTCCAGAGTTTCAATTTTGCTTCATCAGCCATCACAGGAGCCTTACTTTTGGGGGAAAACACTCCTGGCAGCTTGAAAATGAAGTTCTGTAAGAATCAGATTTAACCATTGAACATGCCCGCTGCTGTCCTCTCATTTTGTCTCTTTGGTGCCAAGAAGGAGTAACAGAATGACGGAGAGAAGGGATTTCAGGCAAGGAACAGCTCTTAGGATAGATTAGGTATGGCCAAGGAACAGACAGAGGTTTAATAGGGTCAGTCCTAAGAGCTGTTGGATGGGGAGAGCATGGGAAGAGATTGGTTTGCGCCTAGATGAAGGAAAACGGAAAGATAGAGATAGACCTGATTATAAATGGAAACAATTTAAAAATGGAAATCAAACAGAGAACTCAGTACAAAGTATGTCTCAACTTCATTTCCTGGAACTTAACATATTAAACAATGTGACAGATTCTTATCAGCTACATAAATCTCTCTTGTGGAGTTCACTTGTACTTATAATGCAATTGCTATTGCAGATTCATCTTGCATTTCCTCACTAACCAAAGCAATCCTAGGTAACGAACTATCCATAATAAAATATCGAGTCTCTATTTTCTTTTCTTAAAAAAACCCAGCTCATTGTTCCTATTCTGCATAATAGACCAGCTTCTTTATCGCAACATATCATCAGTGCTGCTCATCTAGGACTTCTTTTACATTCTTTTATACTTTTTGCAAAACTGAAACATCTACTAGACCCAACAGAGTATGTATAGAATACTTCACAGTTCTTCACCAGAGAAGAATGGTTTTCATGTCATGTAGTCCATATACCCCAAAACAGACCACTTGGATTTCAATGTCAGATTCAGCAACATCTTTATGATTAATATCATCCATAACAAATCATCCCATATCAGAATAACAAATGTTCTAATGACATGGGAACTTCCATGGAAAGGTTAACTTTACAACAGATTCTCCCTACACAGAGGTGAGACATGAATCCTTGTAGGTCTGATGACTCTTGTACATATTCTGCTACAACCTTTCTTACTTAAACACTAAAAAAAATAACATCTGCAGCAATTCAGTTTCAGTCAAAATGAGGTAGGTAGTTTCAAAATGATGAAAAATCACAGTTGACTTTATGTCTACATGACTTAACCCTGCTGCAATTTTGATACAGATCTGTGGCTAGAAAGAAAACCAGAGTTTGTTTTGCTTTCCATGTAGAAACAATGTCAGAATTTTAAGCTCACTTACTGGGCACTGGCAGTTTCACCACATTTCATCACATTGCGTGTTCTCTAGTAAAGAACAGTTTCTCAAGAATGAGGAATTTGTTGTTGGATGGAAGCAGAAAAAGTTAGTTTTCCTGAACCAAAGCAATGATAAAAGATTTAGAAGTCCTGATGCTCTCAGCAGTGACATACATAGAATAAATTTGGCTAAGAGAACTAACCCAGTTCATTTCATTTTTCTACGGGTATCTAATGATGCAGAGGACAAACTCTTCAAAGAGGACTTCACAGCACAAATAATCTGAGTTCATACAAAAGTGAAAGAAGGAGTTCTCTTCATATAAAACACTTTTGCAAGAATACCACTAACAAATCTAACTTCAGTTTATATAGGGTATGTATCATGACAGCAATTTGGAAGACAAAATGATGCTGTTACTGAGGTTTTTTTGAGTTATCCTTGAAGATTCAAGTAGTGGTGATGTAGCTTTTATTTATTTTAATTTCTAATGACAGTAAACTCATGATTTATCTTAACAACAAAAATGTGTAAAAAAATCAACAGAAAATAGAATAATTACTTTTGGAAGACATATTGGAGTTCAGTATGTATCCATTGAGAAAATAATTTTTTTTAAAGGTAGAATTATGGTAATTGTGATGCCCTTCTTTATCACTCTTTCAAATGAAACAGATATTTTCTACAAAGATAGCTTTCTAAATGGGATACTGTGATGTTCACTTCCAGTTATGTAGTAAGTTCGGTGAGATCAGCCCAGCTTTACAAGCAATGCCCTTGGATCTTAAAGGAAGAACTAGCAAGCCTGGAGACTGTTCTGTTCCACTGCATCCCGTTAGCCCTTCCCTGAACAGACTGACAAGCACTATTCCAGGCAACACTCGATCTCCACCTATGCTCTCACGTGGTGAGATGTGACCCAATGTTGATCCAAAAATCACAAGACCATGTTATCATATCATCAGGACAGAACTAATATATTTTGTCCCTCAGCATAATTTATTATCTCAGCCTCAGAGTTCTGCAAATATATCTTTTCTGGGAGTGCAGCAGTGCAAGCTTGTGTTTGTGTCTCTGGCCACATATACATATGTAAAACAAAGTTGCATTTCACATTGGTCATCTAAGGACAGAGCACGTCTAGCCACAAAGGTATGAGTCCATGTTTGCTAAAAGTTTACAGTTCCATTTTCCCTGTTCTAGACTCTGCATCCTTTGGTTTATTCTAATTGTACTATTGTAGTTTCCCTATAACTTACTGTTTGATTATATCTTTCATCTTTTTCAGAAAGGAAAACTATCATAGAAATCTTCATTTTTGCTTCAACAGATTGTCCCTTTTTGCACACTTTTTTTTTCTAATGTTTAAAATGACATCACACATTCAACATAGCTGCAGAAAATGTTTCCCAGCCTTCTGAGGTACTCTTTTGGGCCAACTCAGAAATTTTTCCCTGCAAATCAGGAAAAGACTCCTCAGTTTTTTACATTAGGTTCTTCAGACCTATCAAACCACTGTGTTGGGATGTTAACCACTGTCACACAGAGTACTGAATATCAGAGAGATGTCTTCTACCGTTAGCTATTCTATTGATACGCTGATCCTGCTACGAGATGGTTTTAATTTTCTGTACAACATACAATTGTACTGATTTGTTTCGGGAATTTCTCTCAGGATCCTCTAAGCAGCATGCATTTACAGAGGGAAAAATATCCTTTATTTCTTTTCATTGATTTATGTGCATTTAGGATCTGCTGCAACCAGTAACTGGATAAGCAGAATGTTTTTAAAATCTCTGTGCTCTTTCATTTTCCTGTACCAACTTCAGCAGTGCTAAATGCTCTGTGGGGCTTTGGAATCTGATTCACCTCATCTGCAGGAGTACAATATGGCAAAGGAACTTGTTACAGCTTTACAGACTCTGAGGTCTTCAGCTGTGAAACTGCTCTCTTGTTGGCCAATTGGCCCTCTGCCAGCAGAGAATAGCCAGAGCACTTCCAGAAGTAAGGAACGTCTGTTAACTTATTGTGCCCTGCAGTGGAGAAATGTCCAACCAGGGGTCATACAGAACACCATACAAGAACAGAAAGAGAAATGCATTGTTTATTTTCTGATCAAATTGTGCAAATGCATACAAGACCTGAAGTTTTGCACATGCATGCACGTCAGAAAATAAAAATGTTTTGAGATGTTTGCATGTACTCTGAAAGTAAGGCATGGAAAAAGGGACTAATTAGAACTAGCTGCTAATCAGCAATGCAATCCTCTAAATTATTCTCTTCACTCCTTTTCCCTCCTCTCCTTTTCTCTTCATTTTCCTTTCCTCTTCTCTCCTCTCCTTTTCCATCTACTACACTGAACTGAAAGATCTTAAGCCACCAACATCCTGTTAAGAGAAATTCTGAAAAATGCATTTTGAAGTTTTAAAAAGAGCACTGCTGTGAAAGTTCATTTCCATGAAGCCTTCTTCTGTGAGTGTCTCCAGTTCCCAGGGAGTTGGTCCTCTATATTTCTTACACAAGTTCTCTCTCCAGTTGTTCTAAGCACTGGTGTTTGGTATTGTATGAAACTGCTTTCTGGCAATATGAAAATTGTTCTCAGAAACGTTTTCAAAACAAGTGCTCTATTACTGGTCTATAGTATCCCCCACTTCATCATGTGTTTTCTTTCCTTGTGGACTTGCTTATGAAATCCTGTAAATAGTCTCAGATTTACAAGTAATTTCCATGCTCCTACATAAGCAGAAAATCATAAATGTGATTCTGCTGTTTACCAGAATTCAGAATTCTGCAGGAAACTAACAAAATAAGAAATAAATTAATACCTAAAAACGTGTAAGATCACGTCAAATTAATACTGATATTTCCACATGCAAAGGGAAAATAAATCGACAAAGTCACGCATAGCATAGAGATGGACAGAATCACAAAACTCAAGTGAAATATTTTAATTTTTCATTTTGTAGAAACATATTAATGATATAAATGGTATTGATCTAATAGATATAAATGTGAAGGTTCTTTACAAGAGAAAATCCTCATGACATTTTTTCTCTCTTCAGCTCTTATCATGAATATCCTTAATATAATCCACCTTTAGTTCTGGAAAGTCACAAGAAAACAAGCCTTTAAATGGACGCTAATTTCCACAAGAAAATGACATTTGTAATTTAGATATAAGCTTTTCACATGAGGCTTATTAACTGTGTTTTAATCTGCATTAGTCTGCTTAAAATATCCAATTTCCTTTTTTCCTCCTGTGAGTCTACCAGTTTTTCTTTAGCCATTAGCAACAGTAATAGCAATTAGCAACATCACTTCCAGCACATAGTCATTTCAGGCTTAGCTATGTAGGTTTCATGTTTAATGAATCCAAACATAACTATGAAGGCATGAAATAGAAAATATAATAATCACAGAGGAATGGCAGCCTTCATATAATGGAAGTCCACAGTAAATCTTAGATGTCCAATTCCTGGACTATTCAAACTCCACTTGACCCATAACTGTGAGGAAAATGAGTGTATAGTTTTCTGCATTTTTGTTTAGTCCTGGGAGAAGCAAGACATTTCTCAGTGGGCTTCACCCTGACTTAGCAGCATCCACTGCTCCCAGTTAGTCCCTAACAACAGCTCTCAAACAGGTCACCTGACAGGTGCTTGCTGTTTTAAACAAGTTCATCCTGCTGTGTACACGTGTACTGGCTGAAAGTTACACGAATAGAAGCTCAATAAAGGACCACATCTAGATCACAGTAATGCAGGTGCAAGTTGCTTGCACAGTTTGTTTCTTGTATGAACCTTTCACCTCTCTCTGATCAGAAGTGTGCTCTGGCACTCTGACTGGCAGTAGAAGTTATTTATTAAACGGAGTATCTCTATGACTTGAACCCTCAACTACACATTCACTTCAGTGAAACTTCTCCAGCAGGGCAAATCTCACTAGTAAGAGCCTGTTTCATTAGGCTGTTGGACATAGAGTATATGAAAGGACTGTAGTATGCATAAGAAGTGTATTGTACATTGGTCACAGGATATCAATAAAGAAAACCTTTCTGTTGTCAGAAGTATCCATCACATACATGATGAACCTAGAAAACAAAGAAAAAATATCTTAAAAATAATTCTGACTTGAAATTCTAAATAGATTCCTAATTACTTCTTCTGAGATTTTCCATGTACTATTCTCCAAGAGCTACTCTGTAATTTTGTTATAGCTCTTTTTACAGACATCATCAAAGTCCTAGGTAATATTTAAAAGACTTAACTTTAGAAGTGGCATTATCAATTATAGGATTGCTTTAAATTTTTTTTCCAGTTTCTTGCAGTATTTTAGATCTGTAACTAAATCAGTGCTGACAAGTGACCCTTGCTTGACTACATTACAGTATCTTATCAGTCTGTTGCAACCACTGCCACAGCAGCAGGGACCATTATGCCACACATGCTACCAAAGCTTTTTGTTACAATAGTTACCACCTGTCCATAAACAGCAATTTATTTTTTTTTCAGAAAAGGATATTCCATCTTACAATTCCATCTTATCAGTTATTTACAGGAAATGGTTTTCTTCTCTGTATTGCTAGAACTTCCTAGTGTAGACTCAGTCACTATGGTAGTGTTTGAAGCAGTACAAATAGGCTGAGATCTACAGATTCAGATGTCTAAGTCTTTGCTCCTAAATCCATAATTGGGTATAAGGCTTGAGACGTTGTGCCCTACTACCACCATGTTGGGCTCTTTGCCCTAGCCAGGTTTAATGAAGGTTCACATCACTTCCCTATGTCAGATTTTTTAAACTGAGTCTCTATATATTGATAGAGGGTGTTCAAAGCAGATCATCTTTAAGGCCCCTTCCATCACAAATTATTGTATGATTCTGTGATTTCCCATGTTTCTGTAAATAAGAATCTTTCTCTAGCACTGCTGACGTTCTGCCTTTTAAAAATTTTCCCTTAGATAAGATTTTTTTTAAATTTGAAATTTATGAAACTCTCTACTTGGTAGCCATGTTGCCACGTAGGATTTCAGTAAGTATATCAGAGAAATCAACAGGAAAATCAGATTATGAGTTAACAGTCTTCCCACAAAGTTTTGCATTAACTCCTGTGCTCAGAACAGTAATTCCTTTGAAAGCAAAAAGAAACAACTCGAGAGTTCTTTCCACAAGTTAGTATGGGTTCAAAACCACCCTCAGAAGCACTTCTGAATCCCATTAAAATTAGAAGAATACCTGAAGTTTGCATGCAGATATTGACCCTGCTGCTTTTTAAAGTTTACAATAAGGAACTAGAGCTAACATAAGTGGAAATGGCATTCTTTTAATAAACTGATTATTTAATACAAAGCCTCCTCTGAGAAAATAGCAAGGCACTGTGAAGCCAACATTACTCAAACTTTACCAGGGTTTAATGCAATGTAATCTAATTTGGGGGGGATGTTGTTTTGGGTTGTTGTTTTGAGGGGGCTAATCTGTAAGACAGCCCTCTCAAAATGGGACAAATTTTGCAAAAGAAGTATTCACTCAGACTCCAAATGTCTACTGAAATTTACTATTTTTAACCCCCTGACATTTCTGAGTTTCTATCAATGCCTATAAACTCTGGCATACTCTCATCTCTCACATACACTTTTCACATAAAATCTATACTGATAAATGAGAAAGGGGGCATGAGGTCCTTGAGATGGTTCTGAGGAAATGAGGAGAGGTATGAAAACAAGATATTTCCCTATTTGACACATGATCATCTATGCTCTCTTTGAAGGCATCTTTCTTCCAAACAAGAAGAAAAGCCAATGTAAGTTATAGATATGCAATCCTACAACACATAAAATGAACATCCTTCATAAATTTCTTATTTATGAAATAATTTTAGATTTTTCCAAAGCACTAAAAATTCACAGGCCTAGAGATGGCTTTGCCTGACAATTTGGACATAAGTAATAATGAATCCTAATTATGGTAAAATTTCTAATTGCTATGAATACTGAGCAGGTGGCCCTGGATATCACACACGGACTCCCAGTTTGAAAATACTTAAGATGTTTTCTAATCAAAATCCTAAGCTCTCTCCTCAGTTCCTACTTGAAAGACAAATCCCATTAAAAGAATTATTATAAAATTTGGCACAAATAGCATATGAACAATAGGAGATTTTTGTCCAAATTAGAGACTTATACTAATGCTGGTTCACATTATCAGGTGTAAACATTTGTTCTTTCCAGAAAGCTTAGGAAACGATAAATTCAATACATGAGGATAGATCATCTTTATGTCAGTGGCAGGGGAATAAACTAACATTTTATTTCCAATAATGCACACATGTGTGTACACATGCACAAATACACACATACAGAGTAAGAAGCAAATTCTTTGCCTTGCCAAGTCTGCTTTGTATCAGTCTGGCACAAAAAAAGTAAACTGACACAGAATCAAACAAAGAATACCAGTAGATGAACAGGAGAATTTCCAGGGCAAATTGGACTCAAATAATGATCAGCAGAGGGGTCTGGCTGAGGAACAGAGGACATTCAGGCTTTGTCATATAAAGTATCCAAACGGACACTTCCTTCCACTGAAACGTAATTTAGATAAACACTGCTTTCATCCTCCTGCCGCAGTCTGGCCTGGTCTGTGCATCACTGAGGATGGAGCCTTTGAGAACCAGCTCTTTGGAGGGCAGCTGCTGTGTGCCAGTGTTTGAAATGTTAGCCAGGGCTAAGAGCAGTTTGATGGTGGGCTCCCTAAATGTCGGGCAGCCACAGGATGTTTATAATCTTCTCTCTAAATCTGTTCCTGAAGCAAGTGTGTGCATCAGTTACCGCAGAGTATTGAAGCACAAACATTATAGATGACATTTCTCATAAGCCAGATGAAAATCTTCTTCCATAAAATGAATGCTACAAATATTTTTTCTTCTAAGTCTGAAGATATTTAATTACTTCCTAGGGTTAAGACTCTGATTCATGAACTTGTTGGCCATTCTGGCAAGCTGGGGGTCACTTTCACTACTCCTATGTGCAACATGGAGATCAAAATAATTTGTAATCATTAAAAAAGGAGTTTTCATTCCCCCTTCTCAAAACTGTGATGGAAATGCTGGCCATTAATTAAAAAATTACTGAAAACATTATTTCTAAAATATCAGCTGAAAGGCTGATGTCACTTGCCAAAGTAAACCACAAGTTCTTTTCTGTTTCATAGAGCAAATAGTATTATCACTCTGAGAACATCAGGCAAGTCATCTGTGCTGACCATTGACACATTGGCTGTGTTAGAGTCTGAAAAACACTAATCAAAGGAAAAACACAGAAAGCAACTTATGTGGCAGCAGCAATGGACCTGACATTACAAGTGAGGTAGAAGAACAGAACTCAAGTTATAACCCGTGGTTATAACTGGTATAGCTGGATACCAGGACTGTCTTTTTGTGCACACTCAGTGCCCTAAATTCACTAATTCCTTTTGTCCAGGAACTCCTCATCATGTCCCTGCATAGACAAGACACTCAACCACTTTGAGACAATGGGCTGAGACAATGTGACAGATCCAGCTCATCATTCCCTTCACCATGAAGGCTCTAAAGGAGGTCTCTATGTGGGAATATCAGACAGTCCTGAAGATTCTCTCCAGACCAGTCCTGCTGTCACAAGACCAATTTTGTATTTAAAATAACATGGGTGCAGAATCCGGACATTTCAGGTGGTTCCTGTTACAGAATTGACATTAATAAGATAATTGTAAATTGTCAGTAGAAATGGTTTCTGCAGATGTAGAAACACTTTTGTAAATGGGAGTTGGAGATAATTCAGTTCTGTGATTGTATGACAATCTCTAACAGTGGATGTTACTTATTCTGGAGTGGTCATGTAGGACGAGAGCCCAGCTGGGTTACAGGGACTGAGCAGAACAGCACTTTGGGTAGTCTCATCTGAAACTCTCACAAGAGGTTCTACTTGTTACCCAGACAGCAATGACATTGGATTTCCCAAGCAAATATTATTTCATGAGAAGATCCCAATAAAATACTGTTTTTAACAAACAATCTTCTGCTGGGTGTCTGTGTACTAGTTTTGGTATAACCTAGACAAAGTGTGGTGAATGGAAATATTTCCAAAGAGATAAATGTGATAGTGGGACAGATTGACTCAAGTGGGACAGGGAGCAGAGCAGATAGACAACTTACTTGTGACAAGTAACAATACAAGTGCTGTCATTTGCGCAATAAATGCAAAAGTATCAGCTCTTTTTTTTTTCCCCGCACACTTGTTTTTTTCATAGCTTATGTGGATCCAATTTATCCTTTTAAAGATGACATTTAAAAATCTTGGACAAAACTTAAACCTTGAGATTAACGTCCACCCCAGTCAAGATCTTTAGCACTGTTGCCATCTACTAGTCTCTTCCGAACACCAGAGGCTGGAGTTTTTTCTTCCTTTTGCTTTTTACCTTTTGCTTTTCCTCCCTATAACTTTGAAGGAACTCAATCTGAATAGGAGTTCTAATTTTTGTTTAACAAGATCATTGTTAATGTTTCTTGACAATTGCCAACTACTTTTTGTGTTAGAAATTAACTTCAGTGAAAACAAGGCACATAATGCATTAAGGCCTCTTTTGGGAGAAGGAAAAAATAACTAACTGAGACTGTCAGTTCTTGAGAATGTTGTAAAAAGCATCAGGATAAGAATCAAGCAAGTCTCTTTCAGCTTTAAATTATTTTCTATCATTTTTGGTGGATGATGTCTTTCTTGTCTCAACTACCAGCAAATAAAGGCTTTCGTGCTTTTGTGTAAGGAATCCAATTCCTGATCTCCTTATCTTCATGCTTTCATAGATGAGCTTTCTAACTCTGCGGGAAAGCTGTTGCTTTCTACTATGGTAAGGAACAAAATCTTCACAGATTTTTTTTCCCAAACTTGGCTAGGATGTGGTAATTATGTAGTACGCACCGTAAAGTAGCTAATCTGTTCCTAAATTTTTGTCTTTTAAATCTGCAGCTGCTGATCTCCAAAGAAAGACATTTCTTCTGATTCTCAGATCAGCTAGTAGTCTCTGGACCACAGAAGCAAGCTCACACTAGTTTTATAAATGTCGTTTATCTTTCTGCTCATGTAAAATCTCAAGCATGAATGTTTGGAGGCTTCTTAAGGACAGAAGCTGCAACAAGATTTCATTGAAACAAGTGCCATGTGCCTTTTAGCTGCTCTGAAATATTTAGGTTTAATTGTTTTTAAATCCTAAAGAAATTTTCCTTCCACACAAAGATGCAGAACTTCTGACACCATTTACTACCTTTTCTGTTGTCACATATCAGTGCAACCAGTACAAACTTCAATGATTTGTTGTTATAAATAACTATTCGCCCAAGAGAGAGAACTGATTTCAACTGGCAATGGAAAACTGACTAAATATATTAGTGACTGAAGAGGGAAGCAAGGAGGTTTTGCTCCAAATATTGCATGCTGGCATCTAGATATTTAGTATGTGCACACACATAAGGTATGCACAAACATGAGATTCATTTATACCCTTTTTGAACTTTGGCAACATATTTGTTCATCCCTAATTTTAAGTTCTCTTATTAGAAATGAAACAGATTTACAGACAACTATTTCTATGTTTCAAAGTTTCACCTCAGGCCAAAAGCAAAATTATTGTAAGAAAGTGATCCACTTTAAGAAGCATGTACAACTTAACATGATTGTATCACTGGATTTCATTACATAAACTGTCCTAAAGGGAACATACTAACAGGTGCCATGATATTCAATGGGAACAAAATAAATACTTCATTAAAGCAGGTTTAGAAGGCCAGTTTATTCAGCCTACAGCAGAGCTGTACTTTCATGGTAGCCAGAACGAAAGATGAAAGGAAGTTCTGACAAAGATTTGAGAAAGAACAATTCAATTTTGGCAAAACCCGGATAGAGAGAAAACATTTATATTCTTTAAAGAGCTAAAAGTTTGTAATACCATAAAGCAGTACAAAATGTTACAGTATCATCCATCTGTTGCAGGAGCCTGTGATATCATAACTATCAAAAATTTCAGGACATAATTTCAATGCATAGTTACTTTCCCACAGAGTTATTACTGACAAAAGCAATCACCAAATCTGGTTGCAAAAAATTCAATTTGGCTTCTTGGTAACATTTTATCAGAGTGGGGACCTCTTCTATAGTTCTACCTAAAAGACAGTAAAATAAAGAAAAGTTTTCTGGTACCTATCACAGGCCATACTATCCCTTTCATATCATTTTTGTGCAGTGGCTGGACTGTAATAGCTTTTGGACACCTGTACATTGTAGTGCAAGATGTAGTACATTATTGTTTGTGACACCTTCAAACACCAATTTACTAGACTACAGATTGCTCTGAGCCCAATAAATCCTTACAAACCCATCTAGAGTGGCTGAGGAACATTCTTCTCCCCTCTCTTCCTCCCTTCCCTTTGGTAGAGCTGGTATTTTTTCTGCAACCCTTCTCCCTCAGATTCTGTTAGCCTGGGGTATTGCATTTTTCTGTTGTGTAATGATGGAGAAAGGTTTAGAAAGTTTTTCCGGTTTTGTAACACAACAATTCACATTGAGAAGGGTCAGTTATTTATGTAGTTAAAATTAAGAGAGAGAAGGTGGTTGTCTCATCAGCTAGGTATATTATTACTATCTTATTTTAAATGCTGTGGAAGCTGTGATATCAAAGCCGGTTCTTAAGGAGAGTTTGCTTTTATTCTCACTTCCTCAGTTTCTATGTGCAAAAGACTATTGCAAGCAGCTGGATCTCTCTATTGTGTATCTTTAAAGTCAGGTAAGATCAAGAGATATGTTCTGGCTGTGTCTACACAGATAATTCCATCAAACAGGTCTCCACCTAAATTTCAGTTTTCTGGAATCTTAAATTTGCATCTGCACTGCTGCGTTTGTTGCACATTAAGCCCATACATGCAGCAGGCAATTTTTTTTTACTACAAACAATTCTCTGTTGTGGATAGGCACAATGCTATACTAACCAAAGCCATCAGCCCTGGGTTTATGGGGAAGGCAGGGGGTGGCTGGGAAGAGAGAGAAAGAAAAAAAATCTCAATCGCTATGAGATTCTCTGCATTTCCTAATCACTTCAAGCAACTACTTTTGAGCATTTTTAACTCACAGATGCAGAAGCTGTACCATTCCCTCCTCTGCCTTGCTATGTATGTTTGATTCTTTTTATACTGCTTTCCCAGAAGTTACTGACAACATACTGACAGTGGGGAATACACAACACCTCACTCAGACACTCTGGGAGCGCATGCACAAGGACACATTTTCCACGTCACTCTCAGTGAATTTACAGCCCAGTGTACTGAGAACAAACAGCAATCTGCTGCTCAGCATCAGAGAGCTCAAGATCCATCCTTGAGAGAAATGTCTTCAAAGCAGATAACTTTTGCAATGTTAGGTTCTGCTTCAAGCAAGCAAATGATGAGAACAAGCTGGCAAAAGGTGTGCAGAGACAGAAAGAATCAGACGAACTACAGGAACCCTTGGAGGCAAAGTTAGTAGTCTGGCTCATTTACAAGGCTGGGGAAGAAGGCAAGAGTGATTTATTTAGTTTGGTTGCCCTTTTTTCCTTTTAGTTTGTTTAGGATTTCAGGACTAACTTGTACAACATCGTAATAAACACAACACCCCAAAATTTAAAAAAAAACTCCACTAGAACTGAAGGCATATTCAGTTGTCCAGGAAGACAAACTCTCTTTGTGAATGCTAGAAAGCTATTTCCTCACCGAACTTGAGACTGGTGTACTAACAAAAAATTGTTACTGTTCAAAGTCACGAATCCCACCCTTTCCAGCTCTAATCTCCCAAAATCAACATATATGTATCACGGGCTAAAATTAACCCCTCTCCTTTCTGTGAGCACATTAGCTGTGTTCACATGAATTAATCAGCTGTAATTAGTCTGCAGTCACTTTTAGCCATATACTGAGAATTGATTTCTCTTTAGATGACAGAAAAAAACCCAGATACAAAAAGTTCAATTGCAAAGGTAAGTTCAAGAGATCATTCCTGTTGAGATAGGAAGCTTTGAAGTAAACTTCTTGTCAATATTCAGTTACACACAAATGTGAACACTCAGTTCCAAGTCCAACTATAGCTAATTTTTCCTCTTTAGGGAAACTTCTTCCCAAGCTCAGTGTTGATGCATTGGTAGACACTAGTCCAAATCCCGAGTGTTTTCAATGAGTAATTTTCCCACACTGTACAAAGAAGGATAGATATACAGTGAGAGGCAGAGAAAGCAAATGCTCCTCTTTAGCAATTGATTCTCTTCTTACCTTATAAGCAAAATAAGACAGCAAAATTAAAATTAAAAATTGAAAGGGTTAAGAGACCTGGCTTAACCAAGGATATTTATCTAAAGTGCAATGCAAGCCTTAAAACTCCATAAGTATTTACAGTAAAGAATGTTTGTATGCATAGGAGTCCTAAAATCACCTTAATTTGGGAGCTGACTGAAGTTTTCACAGCATGAACCTGTCTTTAAGTCCTCTTTAAGATCAAGCATAAGACATCAGTCTTTTGGTCAACACAGCTGAGGGGTTTTGCAACACCTAGAAAAAAATCTGTTGCAACATTGTCAAACAGCAGCTGTTGGGAGAGAGGGTGGTATCTCATCTGTCTTATTTTACAAGCACAAAAGAAGATGAGGAAAGGAAAGAAAAGTCAGTTATGAAACTAAAAAGACTTAAAAAGAGGGAGAAATCCATGTCTTTTTATTTTCTTTTTTTCTGCTCTGATTTTCCAACTCTCTCCTATTGCTGAACTCAAGTATCAATTTGTAACTCAAGCCCTGTGGGCTGAGTGATGGGTTCTCTGAACCCCTTTAGGCTGGGGCCAGCAGCAGATCTCTGTTCAGACTGTTCAAATTGATTTTTTGAACACAAAGGCAGACTAGAGAATGAAGACACATGCTGTGCAGTGTAATGTAAGCAGAATGTACTGGGGAAAAAAAAGAATTCCTATCATGTATAAAATTCTGACATTTCAGTATTTGTTTTTGTCCCAGATCTGAATGCAAAAATTTAAATTTAGATATTTGTGGGAGATGCAAATTCCTTCTGTCCCCTCAAAGACTCATTTCAAAAAAGAATCAGAGTTTTTTCTTTCAAAACTGCCAAAACATTCTAAAATTATATATATGTATTCCTAGATTTATCCTATAAAAGAGAAATATAAAAGAGATTTAAAGATTATCCAAACAAAACACTTGAAGGCTTTTTTGCTGAACACGTTAAAATGAAAAATCTCCTTATTTCAAAGAAACTGCTTTTTTGGATAAAATAATTTTCCATTGAAAATTTTTTGTCTAGTTCTACCTAGAAGTCAGTGAGGGAGATTTACTTTCTACAGTTGACCAAATTGCAGTTAGGTAGAGATGAATTAGCATTCTTTGGGCAGCCTTGGTTTTATAACACATTCCATGCATACATCGCTTCTTATCTGGGGGCCTCAAGACATTTTGCAGAGAGGGCAGAGCTCAGTCACCACTCAGCTGCGTGGCAAATATGGTGGTTCACATCCAGGCTTCTCTCCAGAGTTAGCTGAACCGTTCCCTGGTCAGGAAACCCAGCCTAGTGCATGCTGTGGTTCTGCCCAGAGAGGATCCACACCACTTGGTGATCTTGTCCGCGATTTGAATCAGTCTGGGTCTGAGGGGAGATGCCCAGGTCACAAAATTGGATAGAGGCAGTTCCTGCCTTCCCACTTATTTATATCTTATCCCTTATTCGCACAAGGCAATGCCAGAGCTACAGTTTTACAGAGCCTCTGTACTAATCTGAGTGACAAAGAAAGTGAGAAACTGTGGAAACACCACGTTTCAGAGACCTTGAGTAGTTAGGTATTAAAGAATTCAAAGGTCTCCTGTCACCTTCAAGGTTTTCCATGTCTGTCTTCCCAGGAGGTCAAGACTTCTGAAGCAATCTTTACTCATTTTCCTCCTTTCTGTAGGATAGACTTAGAAAGCAAAGGAATCAAGGAGCTATTGCTCCCACCCTTTCCTCAGAGAAGATTTTGCCTTGACTACCCTGTGGACTTTTTTTCCTCTCACAGTGTAATCATTACTCTTTAATAAGATTTGGACATTAAAATAACATTCAGGATCATTACTCTTTCCTGCTCCCAGCTAGAGCTGAAAGCACTCATCACAAGGGCACTCTCATTGTGATGACAAGTGGAAGTCATTCTCATCCCAGTGTGGGATGAAGTCTTATAAATTCCATAAAATATGTTAATTATAGCTTAGTATCTGTCCCAATAAACATGATACTTACTCTGTCCATAATCCATTGGCCAAAAAATTCCCTTCCTTTGCCCTCTGAGGTCTTTGGTATCTTGTGCAGTATCCACTTACAAGGCCATCAGATTTCATCCAGATGTTAGTCTACCAAATTGATATCAAACCAGATCACTCCTGATTTCATGGAAGACATATGTTAAAACAATATACAATAATAGGATGGTCTTAGGGATGTACAGAAGAGAATTTCCCTGTTGGAAATTAGTATTCTCTCTTCAGGTAGAGCAGAGCAGACATTGGAAAAATGCAGATTGCTTTTGCCCTAGAAAATTTCATCAAGACTAGTCAAAACTTAATCATGAAAACAAAACGCATCATTTTCATTTTTTCTAATCCTTTTCCACTGTGACATTCATGTGATTTTCCAAAATGACAAGGTTTGTCTACAAGGCTGATAGAAAATTCATTGCAATTTAAGGTGTTGGGACCTGCTGCAGTCCAGGCTGCTTAACTAGGAAAAAATCCGTGCCATTCCCACCTGCCAATCTTTTGCCAAGTCTTCTGCAGACATGGTGGTTCCTCCACTCTATAGTCATAACAAAGAGTGTGCCAGCTACTTCTACATGGTCAGGTGTGTGGGCAGAGATCTTGGCCCTGCTAAAGTTAATGGCCCTGACTTTGAGGATTTCAGTCCAGCTGGTGTTTCACCCCAGGTTTGTGTCACTCCCGTTACAGCCTGCCACCTTCTCGTCACAGTTGCTGCAAGCAACTGCTATGTGCTTACCTAGCTGGGCTTTATAGTCACTCACCAAGAAGCTATATTCAGTGTTAGTTGTTAGTTTTTGATGTCTTCTTCCAAAAAATAAAAGTAGTTTCTGTATGGAATAATTGGTGATAAAAAATCTTCAGTCAGAGTATTTAATTGCCTGGAGGCTGCAAACCAATCTCTCTCACAAAAAGCTGCTTGAAACCAAATCAGCCTGAAAAGATCTTTTCCTTTGAATTACAGTGGTGCTCAGTCTTTCTCAAATATTGTAGCTCAAGTGAATTACTGGAAAGAATGGATACTGAGAACAAAAGAAAAATGATTGGCGAGAATAGAGGCTGATAGGATTGAAATAAAAACCTTCCAGTGCAGAGGTCTGAGCATAACTGCATGTCTTTGCATATTTCCCCAAGGAAGAAGGTAACAAATAGTTTTGGCAGGAGGGAGACATTTTAAGGCAGCAAAATAAAAGGGTCATGTATCAAACCAAATTGTGTTAGCTTTGAGGTGCATTAAATCTTTACATGATCTTGTTTTTCTTTGCAAACATTTTTTCTCTTTAAAGAAGCTGAAGATTTGATGCCAGAATTTCTTTGCTAATAATTATACACTGCATATTTTCTGCCTATATGCATTGTATGTAAGATTAGAATATCCTCACAGGAAAAACAAACTTCAATTTAAGGAAACATTAAGGTTGCAAAGACTGTAAAATAAAGCAAAATTATGAGATGCCAAAATGCTGATTGTTTGTACTTCCTTAATTGAATCTCCCCAAATAAAGCATAGGAAATGGCTTTTATCTACATACTCACACATACCCACAAACCTATAGTTTCTTTATCTTACACAGTGAACAAAATCTTTTCCACCAATGTGGAACTTTAGCATCTGGCTAAAATAACACAGAACAGGAATTACTTTGAAGAGGCATCTAGTATCTGGCCCACTGCGTGAATCAAACACACTGATTTAAAAATGCAAACTGCATGCAAAGAGACAAAAAGAACAACCACACTGAAAATGCAGGAAAGAAGTGAAGCCATGAAAAAAATAGAGACAAAGCACAGAAATGAGAAGAAACAAAGCCTGTGGTAAGTTGTGGTACAGAGAAAACGACTTATTGACTCATGGGAATTGAGTGGGATACAGAAGGCTCAAAAATAGTAATCTGTTTAAGGACTGAAAAGAAATCTGGACTTGGCAAGAAAGAAATAGAGTCTCTCAAAAATTTGTGTTTTCACATCTGCAATTTTCACTCGCCCTTGTTTTGTTGAAGTAGCATCAGTTGGCTACCCAGTATAAATCCTAAAGCATTTCCCTCATGCTGAAAGTCTCCAGTTTAGACAAACAACCCCACATTCACACAGCTCCCTATCCTTCTCCTTTTAAAATCTGCTGACAGTGTATATTAAGGCAGCAACACTTCACTGCTCTTAAATACATCTGTGACAATTTTTCATTCGTTGTTTAAACTCCAGCATCCTACAGTCATGCAGAGAAATGTAAATCTCTTGCCAGTTCATTTAAGAAAGGCCCTGGAAGGGAAAGAAAAAAGTAATCCTTCACAAAAATAATATTCCATAAGGATTCCAAACAGAAGGAAAAACAAAACAAAAAAAAAAAATCGCCAAACAATTTTGTACCCTCAGGCCCAGTTTTTCTAGAATATATATAAAGACATTTTTGCATCTCGTAACTGGTGATTAAGGACCCCAATATTCCAGTCTTATTTAAATAAAGGAATAAGATCCTAAGTAAGGGTCTCAAATGTCATCCAGACCTTGATACGTGTGAGCAACGTACAATCTGCTTTATGTATTTAAAGCATTTTCTTCTAACCGAGTTCATTATTGTGAACAAATATAACACTCCAACAGTCAGTGATAGAAAAACCACAGGGAATGAAATACTTTTAGGCATGTATAGAGTAACTGTGTCTAATATCCTCATCAGACTTTTGCACTGGAAGAGAACAACAGCTACCATATGGACAAACAAGGACCAATCTTCCAGTCACCCTCTGTTCAATGGAAAATAGTTTCCAGTAGGAATGGCCCCCTCAGGATATCAGAAGACTAAGCTGGCACTGTCTACATATGTTCAGTTCAGCCATGCATAAAGAAATTATTCTGACAACTGGCATGACAAACCCAGGAAAACAAAACAATTAAGCTCTACAGTTGGGATCTCTCTCCACAATGAGCAGAGCTGCAGCAGTGTTGCCGGCTCAGCTGCAAGCTTTTGGCCCCTCCAGCCCACTGCTGCCTGCTTCCCCTTTTTACACGCTTCCAGAAAGTGTTCCTGTCCTCTCTGTCTCCTCTGGAGCACAGCAGTTTCTTCATGGGAGGCTCCTGTCAGGACTTGCCAGAAGATTGAAACGGTTTTACATTTCTGTGCAAGATGTCCCGGGGAAGGCAGATGAATGCTGAAATGTTACAGGAGTAAAGGCACATAAGACAAAACTGGGGTAGTGCTAAACAAAAGGATGAATTGAGTTAATCTCTTGATATTGCTTTCTGTCTTCCTTCATATTTGAAAAAAAACTTATTAAGAGAACATGAATCAAATTTTTTCATTTTAAACAAAGACTGATTGAATATGCTGTTCCTGACCAAGCTCTTTTATTACTGGTTATTTCCCTGAGAGTACTATGGATTAAAATCTCTCCTTTAGCCAAGGGAAAAAAATCCCTTATCACCCTTAACATAAATGAGTGTTTTCATTCTGTAGTGAGGTCCTGACACTCCTTCCCGTGGATGGTGCTTCATCTGACACAGAATAATTACCATACTTTGCACAAGCAACAGAGGGAGACCTAGTTGTTAGTCCAGTCATCCAGGAAGGAGAAGATCAGTTATACTTAATATTCGCAAAAGATACAGTACTTAATGTCATAATTTGTGAAAGAGGTAGGGCAAATCATTGATAGGTCTGCCATTTCCATTAATACAGGTGATATTCCATCACCAAATGATGAAGAAAGAACATTTTTCAAGGGGATCCTTTAAAGATATTTCTCAGCCCTCTTTTATTTAGCTAAACCTTAGTTTCACAGCACATCATACCTCATGCCACATACTCATTTAACTTTTATTTTATTCAGGGAGCAACATATTATGATTTTTGAATCATTTTTGTACATCTTGGAGAATGTATTCTTAATCCTTAATAGATCCTTAAGAGTTACCCAACATCCTTCTACTATTTCTGCTAAATAAACCAGAACACATTTATCTGGATATAGTCTATTCATTACCCACAGGTAACAGCCTTACCCCTCCCACCTCCACGCTTCAAAGGATGGATGCAGTGATCCTCTTTCTCTCCACTTCTTAATTTCCCCTCCATGGAGGATCTCTCTCTACACTAACAACTGTTGTGCCAGTTCCTGCATGTAGAGATGATGACAGAAACACCCAGGCTTTTCAAAACCTATCAGCCCCTACCCTTCAAGGCCTCTAGACATGCAGTCATTGAGCAGTCTCCAAATTCCTAAATAGATCTCTTTCTTTCTAAAAATCCAAGAGCAATCCTCAGAAGCCAGGGAAAGAGAATTAATCTCCCAAAATAGCAAATGAAGACTGCTCAATCAACATTATTAACAGGCAGAAGCATTGGTGACTGTAAGAGCAGAAGTGGAAAGTATCTACGGCACAAAGTCAAACTGGTGTTACAATCCACACTCATTATTAGTAGTACCTGTGTGGATGTTACAGGCCTGAGGGCAAAGAGATTTCAGTTTCCTGACAAGTATCTGTGAGAAAGCAAGGCTTTCTCAAGGACGCGGCAGGAAAACAATCTAAAAGTATTGTAAACTATGGTCTTGTTATGAGACCAAAGAAGAAAACATGAGGTAAGAGTTACTGGGTCCAGCCAATCCCTCTGGGGGGTGGCTGGTCAGTGAACCAATGACCTTGTGTTAGTCCAGCGTGCTAAGGTATATAAGCACCTTTGTAAATATAATAAAGAGGTCGGTTTGCATCTACATAAGGCCGTCCGTGTTGTTGGTGTCTGGGCTCGCTAGCGACATACCTGTAATGGATGGCTCTCCAAAAAAGGCATTAGGGGCCTCGATATTTGGGCAGGAGTACAACAGCCTCCAGCAGTACACAAACCTGCTGTACAGTGATGATCTGGGATGGATGATGGTGTTTGGACAGGATAAAAGCAAACTGCTCAGAGAGCCAGGGAACTGGCAGGTCATGGTGACATCAGTTATTTTGTTAATAAGAACCAGTACTCCAGAATTCTATCAATAGAATATGGCCCAAACACAATGTGAGTGTATATATATATGTATATATGTATGTACGTTGAGAGAGATATACAGTATTTATGGGGGGTTTTTTTCAGTTTAGGAAATGAAACATTAACAAGGATTAAGTAGGATTAAGCAGTCTGGGTCAATGTCAGCCTGGTCTGACAGTGAGCAGTGTGCTCACCAGCCACACAAAGAGCCTGTTCCAGTGCCCATGGTGGCTGTAGCACTGCACTGCTTTTGGTTATGTGTGCTGACTACGTGGCCACTGCCAGACCACCCTATGGCACAACTCTCCCAAGATCAAACCCATGCTCTAGGGAAACATGCTCTGCACTGAGAAGCTTTACAATATGTGGAAATCCTAAAGCATCATGAGCTCCTGTGAATTCCCCTGTGACTTGGCACACTACACTTCTTCTTGTAGCACTGTGGCAATAAAAGTGTGACAAACCCATATGATGAACCAGCAGCCTCATGCTGGCATAGAGAACGGAAGCAGCAACATAAAGACATCTTTTTGATGGTGCTGGCAGCACCTTGCAGATCCTTTTTATTATTGATGCATTTATACCATAGGCCAGGTTGGAACTACACAGATTTTCTCAAAAATAGGCTGAAATTATTCTGCTGTTCTTCCCTTTCTGGCAGTCAGTTCATTTATTCACCACAAACTGGATAAGTGTCGTGCCAAGATGTGGCCTAGAAAATGAAGTCTGGGCTAAGAATGCTCATAGTCATGCTCATATTCAAAACCCTGCTCAAGGTCATTTTAGAAGTCAGGGCTGAGCCCTGACTTGGGACTGAGTATATTCTGATCGTCCTCTTGCTGTCATATGAAAGATTAGTACCATTTAGTTCTTGCGTGCTTCCCAAGATTAAAAACAAGAGTGACAAATTAAGCTCTAATGCCAGCAGATGCAACTACATTTGTGCCAGTGAACTTTTAGTCATTTTCCCTACAGCTATGCTTGCCACAATGAAGCTGTGGGAGCTATGGGGGCTGACTGCTAAACATGGTTTTACTCAGATAATACTTTTTGTGGAAGTATGAGGATAACCATTGTCACGCTGGTGAAGGCATTAAAGAGGTTTCAGGGGTATGGTTATTTACATAACTTTAGAACATCGGACTTGGCGAGAATCACAAGAAGCTTTATGATCCATATCAGTTTATGTTGAAACAGCCCTTTAAATACTGCAGTTGTGAATATTGCTATGACCTTACTCCATCATGTAATTCTTAGTTGCCTGCTTGTGCTCGACTCCATCCAATCCTCTTAAAAACATCTTATTGCAACAACTTTTTGCTTAACAACTACAATTTATGTGATGAAGAAGTTGATTTTTCACTGTTTTCCTTATCTTTGTACCAGACAAGAAATGTGCTTAGGGGGAAAAAAAACCTCAAAAACAAAAACCCACCAGAAACACACTTAAGAGTCTATCAGAAACAGAAGAAAGACCCAGGGAACTAATTTAATACTTTTACTCTATCTTCTCATCCTGATATGCTCTGGAAAGCATTATCCTGTCTCTGCACTTTGACTAAGCTGAGTCCAGAGAGCGTGCACTGGCCAGAGGAGGAATGCACAGACATGGTTGATATGTAAGAAAATCACAGTCAGCAACTTTGTTAAAATATCATTGTGCTTTTGGCATTTGGTTTGAAAGCCTGCTTCTGACTGAAACCAAAGAAACCATCAGCAGTGCTACAGAATAACATTTTCCCTATTACCCAGGCACTTTGATGGCAATGTTCTTGATACCTGGCCAAAATTTACATTGCTACACTTAGGCTGGTAAATACTTTTTCTAACACACTTCCTAAGCCAAAGGAACTATTAACAATTTTTCAGCAGTAACAGGAAACTTTCAAACTTTCAGTGTAGTTGTTCTTTCACTCACAGGCACTAAATGCATTTTACATAGACTCAGGAAACATCTCTTCTGTCAATAGGAAGCCCTGATTTACAAAATTGTCCTCTTGCTAATCGAGTGCTTACTTTGTCTTTTCTCTGCAATATAGTTCTTGTTTCACATTTTCTGATCATCTGGGGAAAAAAATGTACTTAATTTCTTGCCATTGCAAGTACACACAGTAAAAGTGACATGCTTGTTTTTCTCTGTTTTCTTCCAGGGACTTATTATGGTTTTAACTTTTGGTCTTCATACAAAAAAGTTACTGAGTGTCTGTGATTATATAAATGGCAGAAGTTGGAGTGGATGTTCTGCATACCTTGAATGCAGTTTCTACTATATAGTGCCTGTAATAATAGGGAAATTGAATTAATAACCCGTGTGGCCAGCTGATCTTTCCCTGTACTATGCATCTATGATGTAAAAACCAAAGGCTTAGTATTTAAGTTAAGAGTATACAGTCTAGCAAAAATTTGTAATGCAAAGAAAAAGAAAACAAACAAAAAATGCAACCTCATAGAGGAAAACTCCAGAAAAATCCAAAAGAAAACCTGCTTGAGAGAAAATGCTGCAGAACTTAAAAGCTTGTACACAGTATTGTTATAAAGTGATTATATGGCTACCAGCTCAAAGCTGGCTTATGCCAGCGAGGTGACAGCATAGTACAGCATGAAAGAGATTAAGAAGATCAAATAGGCTCAATAAAATAAAATATTTGTCTTAGTTGGGTGAAAATATAATCATGCCTTATAAATGTACTTGTTGAGATAATACTAGAAAGGCATAAGACATATCTAAAAGTAAAAGACAAGCATTGGACAAGAATAAATTACCAGTAAAGAGGTGTTTTTTGACCATTAGACCAGTCATATCTAGAAGCAATGACTATACAATGCAGACAAATACCTANCAGTCATATCTAGAAGCAATGACTATACAATGCAGACAAATACCTAAACTAACTTTAAGATACAGCCTATCATTTTATGAAATATAATGTATGAGGTACTTGTCTCTAATAGCAAGAAACAGTACTTAGTGAATGCTGCAGTTCCCTTCCTATCCTGGATCACGTTCACTTCACCAAGCCTTCATATTTTAGTTGGTTGTTATTTTCACAACAGTTCTGAGTCAGCCTTCCTGAAAATTTTGATTTATCCAGTCATCAGGAGGAAAAGACTGGAACTCACTGCTGACCTGCAATTTACCCCTAGAATGAAAGACTTCAGATCCTGCTGGGAAACTCCTTGATCTCAAGATTCTCTCTTTGAATGCATCACTTTCTTTTCATCCCCTTTCATCTTTCCATCTTAAACAACTACATTTCATTCATCCATATTTCAAGCCTATCATCACTCATTCTCTCTGCTGCGCTAACAAGATAATAAGTCCTAATTTTTAAGTTGCCAACGTAGCATATGTGGTACTTGCCTTTCAACAAAAAAATTACAAATTAGAGTGTAGGGGTGATTAAAACATGAATGAAATGCAGTGCATCTGTCAGAGCATCTTCTCTTACAGGTAACAACCTGTCTAACATCTCTTTAAGGAATGTAGCTAGTTTCCAGAGGTCTAAAGTCAAATACATTGACTTAGAAAATAGCTTTAGAGCAAACTGCAGAGCTCTCTTCTTGGCAATTTAAATGACTGACCATTCAATTTATGAGCATTCTCAGCAATAAAATTCAGCCTGAACTTAATAATAGCACATTTTATGTGACAACGATGACAATTATAATCTACAGTTACCGCAGTCATCCTTTGGTCCAGGGGAAGATGACACTATTAATTACACACACTTGCCATTTGTCAGACTTAACTTGGCAGGCGATTGAGCTCTGAACCATCTTCAACTTAACTTCTACATTTTCCATTTTCTAATCCACTGGAACGAAGATAATTAGAACGGAGAAAAATGAGAAGCTTTCTTTTTCCTGTCTTGTTTAAAGATGTACCAAACCTCTACTACGTTAGTGGCATATTCAGTAACCCTAACCACAGTCACATTAAGGCTGTGCCACTTCAGCTAAGAAGCCATTGGCTTTTTTACTTCACAAAAAATATGCTCCAGAGGTACTGCATTTCTTATTCATTTTAATTTGTGTTGGGTAAAATGCAACATGGAAAGGCTCTCAGCCCATATGTAACTTTCACATAATTCTAACATTTTTCACTATTTCCGTCTGGAATTTTATTTTCCATGCTTTTTGACATTTCTAGCCTTCTGGGGGAATTAAAATATACTATCTTTTAAAAATTATAAAAAGCATCTCTCTAAATTCTTTGTCAACTGAAAGGCAAATAATTTATACCAAATTAGGAAATAAATCTCTATTTATATCTAAATAAATATCTACATACTTGCTTGTTCTGTACCTAAGGATGTAATTTTATGTAAGGTTTCAAGGTTAAATTCTACTATAGAGATGAATTAAAGTATATGCATTTAAATTTCCTGAGCTGGTAGATCCATCTAAATAATCCTCCCAGTCAGTTTCCCCAGTACATACTTACCTGTGGAAAAGAAAACAACAAGCAAACAATGAACCAAAAAGGACCTAACAGACAGACATTTGTTGTTTCCCCCAACCAATCCAACTCTTCCCATGGTGAAGGCATTTTAAAGGAAGAACTTCAAAACATTAGACTAAAGCCAACAAATTTAGACCATTTTGGACTTACAACAAATGGTTAAAACAGAAAGGAGAAGGAGATAAGGCATTTTGAAGTTGAAAGACCTTCTTAAGAAATGACTGTTCTCTGTCTTTCTTTTACAAAGTTCCTCTAATGCTCATAGCTACAGCAATAAGCCCCAGGTAGAAAATCTGCTTCTGAGGCCACAATGCCACAACTGTTTGAGCCCCCCCGAAGTGTAGGCCTAGTCCACCACACTTTCGTTTTCTCAGATATGTTTTTGTTTCCTCTCTTTTGCACTAGCACTGATGTTCACCTGGCCTCACAGAAAGCAGGTTCAGAAGGAATAATCCTAGCAGAACATTCACGCCTTGTTCTAGGCCAAGTTTGCTGCATGAAAAAGTTCATCAGCAGATGAGATAATCTGCTAGCAATGTCACAAGAAAAGAAATGCATTAAAAGAGAATAAAAGAGACTTCTCTAGGGTTCTGTGGTAAAAAAGGAAGTTTGGGGTGTTTCATAGGTAAAACACACACTTAAACTCTTCCCAGTAATATTCAGCCACATGAAAAGCTTTGCCACATCCTGCAAGGTATTCTACATGCAAATGTTTGCTCTTCAGTGCTACAGACTGTTCTGTCTACAGACAATTCAAATATCAGTACTAGAGACTTTGTCTGGCCATCACTTCAGCTTCTAATATTGGTGTTTCACAACTTCGTATGAACTTATTTTTTAAAAAAAACCAGTTTTAGAGATGATAAAGTTTTCAAAGCTATTCTCTGTACTTAAAGGTTAAAAATATGGCTTGAACTAGTGACATTTAAAGAATTATTGTTTATGCTGAATAAACTGTTTTAAGTACATACATCAGTTTTGAGCATTCAATCAAGAGCACTTTTTATTGTGGATTGCATCTTAGTTCTGAATTTGAAGATATAGGACTGCAATACTGGATGTTATTCAGAAATAACTCAAGGCCTTAATATTTAATCTATGCTGTATGTCTTAAAATAATATTAAGTAAGTGTGTCAGGGGAATTGTTGTGGGGTGATAAACCAAAAAGTAATCATTAAAAGTGAATAAATCCAAGACTTGAGGCAGAACAGTTTCAGAGCAGTCAGATCCATAATCTCAAATACTACTAAATAGCCATTCTCAAATATCTACATTTAATAATCACACTGCTTGGCAGAGCATTTTTAGATTATTTAATAACATTTGTGGCTGTAAATCAAGTACACCAAAAATATTTCCTTCTATTTAATTTAAATCCCCGATTACTGATGCTGCAGTTTTCTACTTGAGACTGTTCCTCTCAGCTTTGGCCGTGAACTACCATTGTTCCACAGAGACACACAAAAAAGCCATGCCCGTACAAACCTGTGTGTACAAATACCACACAAAATTTGCTAGTAGGACAGACTGGGCAAGAAAAATTGCGGAAACATGCCTTTTACTGCACAGCCAAGGAAAATTGTAAAGGCCCAAAGTTATCGGCTCAGTTCCTATCCATGTCCTAGTTAACAATCCCTCAGCATCTTCTGCAAGCAACTTCCATGGAGATTTTGTTGAGTCTTTAAGAGTTCTGGAAAAGACCTTGTTAAAGTTATGTAACAAAGCAAAATGGATCTATGGGGAGATTTTCATTCTCAGAGTGTATTTACACTTTTATTAGCATGCTTTTGAGGGGATAAAAAAAGTAAGATGCATTAATACAGATAAACATATACAGGCAAACACACACAGACACAAACGTATACCCTTGTTCGTTTGTACTGTGACACTAATAGCAATTGCAGCAATAAAAATTACAAAGGAATTAGAGTGAAGCTTTATTGTGGTTTGTTTGCAGTGTTTCTTTATTATCAGCAGAAACTTACTTTCAAACTAGCAAAAGTTATGCCTTATTGAAGAAGTTTTGTGTTTTGTGTCTCTCAGAAAAGTGACCATATTCAGCTGCCAGCTGGAAAGAGGTTTTCAGGCAGAAGCAGCTGTGCATGCTCTGTGTCTGACCTGTGCTGCAGCTGCCTTGGACAGCCCCTGTCCCTTGGGCTGAGGCTGCTCAGAGCACAACCAGGTGCTTAGATCTCAATGAGACACTCTCAGGCTTCCCTTTCCCTGAAACAGGAGAGTGTATAATGAGGCTTACATTCCTGCATAACCTTTAGAAATAACAACTTTACTCACACTGCATGTCTTGAGAGGGGCTTTCAGGAGCTCTAGGTGTTTGGATTGTCATACAGAGAAGTATTCCAATGTCCATCTACTTGCAGCTTCAATCTTGTTCATTAGAGGCTCAGTAAAATCCTTCATTTTCAATTTATTTTCAGATGCTTTGACTCTTTCTCTTCCTCCTTCATGTTCCTCTTTTCATAAGAATAAATTGCAGCTGTTCCCTCTTGTCCTAAAGCCAATTGCTCAAAAGACTCACATAAGTACAAGGAGGAATCTTCCTGCCAGCTGCAGCCTTGTACACCCAAGCAATGCCCTGGTGTGTACAAATTCCATCTCAGACCACTGCACCAACAGCATGACAGAACTATATTTTCTATATGTGGGATATCTTGGTTTCTTCTAAGTTAAGTATTTTCTGCTGCATTTTGGGATGGAATGAAAAGACATTTTCTTATCCTTCTGCTCAGAGTGTTCAGTCAGTACCAGTTCACTTTGCAAAAAAATCTGTCAAGTCCAGCATTACTGGGTTTGTTTGACAGTCCTTAACCTTCATTTAGCAGTCTTTGCAGTGATGTCAGCGTTCTCTACCAGACATTCTCTTGAGTAGGTTTGGGACTCGATGTGTGTTGAGATCTAGAATCTAATACAAACCTTCTGAGGAACTTCAAATAAGATCTGTGGGTTTCTAGGTTCAGCAAATACAAATTTAATACAGGTCATACTCTGTTTTAAATAGAATGTGCAATCCCAGAGAAAACTAAGTTAACCTTTAAATGTACTCCTTGCAAATATGTATGTTTATCTCCATACCTCCTCTGACATCCTGATTTATTCAACATTTCCTTTACATTTGTTCATGCCCAACCCATCTTTAGGTACTCTCTTAAGCAAACCAAGGATTTGCCATTTGTTAGACTCATTATTGGCTCATTGTTCACAGTAAAAAAACAGACCCCCTTTTTCTTACAGGTTTCCATACAAGTTCATGTAATGCTTGAACAGAAGTTAGGTCTTCTCTGTGAGCCCTCAGTTGTAGTGGCTCTTGTTTTACGTACTTATGTTTCTAATTCCAATAATCTACAATATTTTCAAACATAACATTTACCCAAGTATTAGCTCCCAGTTAATAATTCACAGCAGTTGCACTAGTCTCCACTGAAGTACCACATTTTCCTCTATCAGCTTCTGCACTTTGCCTCTCTGTAGAATTGTTCTTCACTCCTTTTTGCACTTCCATCCTGACAAATATGCATCAGGCACTGCCCATGTTCTTGCTGTCTGTTTTATTTTGCCGGTTCTGATTGAATACTCCTGCAAGACACTGACCTACCTTGCAGCTGGTTTAATGTTTTCTAGTTATGAATATATGTTTGTGTCCATGTAACTTTCCTGTTTCATGCTCTTGCTATAACTCTACCACATCATAGACATTTGCTCTACAGTGTTTCTCTCATATATTTAGTTAATAATAACCCTAACCCTAACTCCTGTTTCCTTAGTCAATGTCTACTGTATTTAACTCTTGCTTTATAGCTTTTTAAAGTGTTTTTAAATATTTCCATTTGCCCAGGTTCCATCTATTGGTTTAGATCTTTGATTTCAATCAAAATCAAATCTTGATAACGAAATCTGATGAAGTAGCATGAACTCATGCCTGATTTTTGAAGTTAATGTCAGTCAAGAACCTTCCAAATAACTTTCCTTCCTTCTGCAGTTTTATTTGGAACATATATGTTTCAATTACTTTATTTTTCTTGAGAATACGGTATTCTCGATTCTAATACATCCTGCAGAAAATACTAATTTTTCTAAATCTTCTTTCTCAAAGAGTGCCTCTGCCCACATCTAGATATCACATCCTTACTTTACTCTTTTTGAGGACTCTGCTACTGCATTTCAGCTGAAGGAGGTTTTGTTTGGGGTGTTTTCTTAATGCTCCCACATGTCTTTTAGTTTGCTTTCCCTCACTTCTGGCCTTTGCTTTGAATATTTGCTCTTTTCCAAGTATCACTCTGGTACACCTCATGCAGTATTTACGATGTTTAAGGAGCCTTTATCTTGACATGCAGCGTAAAAAGCTAAATACAACTGTCTGCCACGTGCCACTGATTTGAGCAGGCTGCTTGAGCGACCCTGACACACACCACCGCAACCTGCTCTGCTCTTAAAAGGCAGTGGCACATTCCCTTACACTGATAGCCTAAAGTTATCCTCTTCAGGACATGATGGTTACTCAGAAAGCTTGCTGAAGTCAACAAGGCACAATTAACAACTACACACTGAAGTTGTTGGGAAACTGTCTGAGGATGAACGCTTCCCAAAATGGGATTTGGAGAGAGAGGCTGATCAAGCTAGGAAGCCAAGGCCAAGAGAATTCAGACTTTCTTGTTAGAAACATTAAAAACAAATCCACAAGTTACTTTCTTCTCAGCTTTGAATCAAGATCTAAGGAAGTAAAGATAACATCTACCTCCTCAAGTCACTGCATTCCTGGGACAACTATTGAGAAGAAATGACAAAAAAAGAAGTAAAATTTGCCATATAAGTCTTTTAATTTCTACTTTACCTTTGCATCTATAGTGGTTTATATTGTTACTTGACAAGTCATAGATATAAAGTAGCATAACTAGGCAATTATAACAGGTATCTGATTGTTTTCTTCATAAAAAAAACTGACAAGGGCATGGAACAACATAGACTTTCACCAAAAAATTGCCTTTCAAAATTCTCTAGCAGATATGAAAAACACAAAAAAAGAAGAAAATACATAATTATTATTTCACGCAAGGGAAAGCCTTGAGGTAAAAGCCTGGTGAAGAATCCAAATAATATTTAATTAATTCTTATTTTCAGTTTGTAGAGAAGGAGTAGGGAAGTGAAGGGAGTTGAACATTTATATAGTATTGGTAGTAGACTTCAGAAAAACTGGATCTAAGGCAACATAAGGAATAATTTGGTTGTAAGATGCACTTTGTCAGACAAAGCAGATGATGTTCAGATTTTAGGCTTTCTCTAGAGTAAAAAGAAGAGACGTTTAAGTGGATGAAGGCAATGTCCCAGATGTGAAGGTCTGAGTATCTTAAGATTTGCTACTGTCCAATTTTCATACACTCTTTTCATACTCAGAATTGACTTTAAATTATGGAGTTCTTTAATAGAGATTGTTTTGGACATCTCTGAACCAACTCCACAATTTCATAAGCACTGAAGCCAAACTTGGAGCCCTACAGTTACTACATGTTGTTCCACAACTCTGCTGACCACAGCCAATTTCATGCCTTTTACCACCTTCATTTACAGAATCATTGTCCAAAAAAGGTTCCCAGAGTTCATGGGTTTTATCTCAGTGGTTAAAGAACATTTTAAGGGAATTCAATGCCTAAATATTCCTTCAGATTACAGTAGTTTCCTAGCAAAGATAATTTTAGATCTCTGAATATTAATATTTATTTATTTGCAATTTTTGCAAAAGTGCCTTTTTTTCCTATACAGCTGCATCATATGGAATTGTTAAGAAAAACATGTGCCTGTCTTTTTTGCTCCAGCCTTCTCACGTAGAAAGGTGACTGACACCTCAGTAGCCAGGGTAAACTAAGATGCAGCAACTTCCTAGCCCCTCCTGCTTCCATCCCTGCCCTCTTGTGTCTTCACACTCCCCCAGCACCTTCTTCCCCCACCCTGCATCAGCTCTGGCTTTAATTGACTCCCTTGGGAGCGGGTTCCAGCTCAGCACCTCAGCAAAACAAGGACCAGCTTAACAAATGAATTAGCTCATCAAGGGCCACGTGCATGCCTGCCAGTGCACAAGCAAGAGGAATACCTGCTTAAGTAGGGAATGGACAAAAGGGAGGAAGGGACAAGGTGATGAAAAGCAGGATCACAACTAACTCCCTGTTGCAAACGACTGTTAGGTCAGCTCAGCCCTTTTCAGTCATTCCACCATTCTCAGCACTGAATCCTCCTGACAACTTTCCAGCACTAAACATACCATTCTTAGTGATTTTGTTGCAGCAAAAAGTATTTAGGGGATTTGATATACAATAAAATGCCTGTTTCTGTAATAGCAAATTTTCAGATACACAGAAATGAAGAATATTTTCCACCAAGCTTTTAAACCAATTGTGATAATAAATTTTCAATTAGAAAGCTTTGACAAATTATTTAAGAGATGACACAAAGGAAAAATCAGACTTAAAGTGCTTTGAAGTTTTACTTTGAGTAAAGGGGTTTTTTTTTTCAAAACAATATATAGCTATTAGAATTGCTCCTATTACACCTCAAAATTACAAGCTATTTCAGCTGTATCTGTAATAAGTGGTATTGCGCACAACACTCAAAGGGTTTTTTAAAGGTTTCTCTAACAACTACCCAATTTACTGCTTAAATTTTTATGTCTATATTGTCACAAGCCTTGATCACTTGCTTTGGTGAAGGCAAATCCTAAGGTTTATCCCCACCTTCCCTTTGCAGTCAAAGGGACTAAATTGCCATTGATTCCTAAGGGAACTGTTTTAAAATATATACATATGCACAGGCAATATTATTTCCATTATAAAATACTAGGCAAAGTACACTCAACTTCATTAAATGCTTCTAATCCAGATATTAACTACAACTACATTGCTTCGTTTCTCTAGAAAAACTCTCCATTTACTTGAGAACTGTAATCAGGTTGTCTAGTCAACAGGCTTCACTCTGAGAGGCTTTTGCAGAAAAGTATTAATTTTGATTTTTCTTAGCTGGGGAGGTTTACTTCAACCTACAAACTGCAGCAGACATTTTTTGCTCCATATAGAATGGTGGTGATAAACACATCTACTGTCATAATAGATAAAAATAATTATTTTACATTGTTGCACCTACCAACAGCTATGGCATTTAATGACCCAGTATTTCCCTTATCATTCACGGATTATAAAAGCAGTTTGAGAAAGACACTCATGGTCTTGTACAGATGGATAATACTAATGGAATAAAAAAATATTTAAAAGAGACATTTCAATAAATCAGATTACATAGAAAAGTTTTAATAGGTTGTGTCTGTAAAAAGTAGGTCTAGAAATCCAGTTTTAAACATATTATTTCCCTAAGGCTAGAGATCTATCTACCTCTACACACTAACCATCAAGAAATGCCCAGTCTGTTACTTGGAGGAGAATATATACTATTGGATAGTATATAATGCTTAATCCAATTAATCTTAATTAGTTATTTAGGTCCTAGTTGTGCCTTAAGCATGTGTCTTTTCAGAGGCACACATGTTTATATAGGACATACAGACATCAGAGTAGAACTATGCTATTTATAAGGGAAAACAGATACTGGTCTCTTGCTCTGAACTAACGGGCAGACGTGAGCTGTTTTCAAGCTTGTATTTGCTAGGACTTTGGAAAACCATGAGGAATAACATTAGTCATTGTATTGGAATTGTAAATGCATAGTTGACAACAGCTGTAACCTGAAGGAGCACACACCTGCCTGAAGTGAGACTGTATGAAAGGAAGTATCTCAAACAAGAGGTTCCAGCAACATTCCACTACCAGACGACCAGAGACATCTGGATGGCACTCTTAGTCTACAGTTTATTTTAGGTAGCCTTGTAAGGAGCAGGGTTTGGACTAGATGATTCTTATGGGTCCCTTACAACATGAGATATTCTATGATTCCATACATCACAAATGTTCGATGACAGAACAAATTAGGGAGCTAATTATTCCTGCTTGGACAAACTGCCACCTTGTCAGCTGGTGTACAGCCGTCAAGCCAAGACACTTCCTCCCACAAACATGAGAGCAGCATTATGTCGAGCCAGGAGATGAGACACTGGAGGAAATATGGAGCCAGACTAAAGGTGCTTGTCCACTAGGAAAGGGATCATCTGGTACCTAGAACCCCTCTGTTAGTTGGATAGTATGTATCTGGATTTTAATTTCTACAAACTTGGACATAATACCATGGAGGATATAGACACTCAATATCTAAGGTTATTACATTGTGATGTGTTTGGAAAAGTCTTCTAAAATGAAGGATTCACACCTTTGTAACTGAGAGACATTGAGCTCAATTACCCAAGTAATTGATTTATACTGCAGTACTGTGTAGCCATTAGCTAGCAGAAACAAGGAGTCTCATAAATGACTTCTGTATTGAGAAGTTGCCTCAGCAGACTGTCCCAGTTATAGCTCCCTATGCCACTAGCAAAACAATTTAAAGGTCTTATGTGTGCTGGGACATCTTAAGTAAATAAGTTCTAGTTTTTCAATCCCTTTCTACCACCATTTGGAAGTTATTTCTTTTTTAAGTCAGCAAAAGAAATGTGACAAAGATGTTGGCTCTGAGAATTGAATTGCCTTCATGGAGGCTTGAACATGCTGCATGAAGATGATTAAAACATAAAAATGCAGGAGGAAAGCTGTTCTGTGTCTAAAAGAACATGAGGATTTGGAAGTCTTTGTTTTCCTTTTAATCTTAGCTAGAATGCATATAATGGATCAAATTTTGAAAGCCTGATAACAGCTAGATCAATTCAATTTTGCTCTCTAATAGTTCTATGGGGTATTCACTAGACATATACATACAACTTGTTTTTCTTGAATGTGTATACTGTGAATGAAAGTCTGCAAACTGCAGCTTTTTAAGTTTTGAGTTATTGATTTCTTTTTTTTTATCCTCATTGTTGGCAGAAGACAAAATTCTGACAGATTTGCCTGCAACTTGCAAAGAGGAAGTAGTCTGCAAAAATGTCCTTCAACATTCATATTGAAAGGTATTTGAAGTTGCCTGCAAATTTAGGGTGCTGGTAGGAGGGCATGTGGGAGGAATGTCATTCTAGATATGAAAAGCTTAATCGAAGTCTTTGCACTCTCTTACTGCTGCAGAAAAGAAATATTTAGAAGTTCACTCTGTTCTTTAGGCTCTCATTAATGAGACATTTGGTTAAATTTTTTCCTTTCACTTGAAATAGAAATTCAGAGCTACAAAATGAACCCTAAGCCTCTCTTCCTCTCTTCCTCTCCCCTTCCTCCCCGAGAAGTTATTTAGTTTAGTAAATGAATGCTAAACTGAAAAGTTCAGTAATTTCCATTCTCTTCAGATTAAGAATTCTTCTGTCTGGGCTGAGATATCATATTTGCCGACGACTTAGCACAGAGTAGAAATCAAATAAAAATAGCTAGGAGAGCAGAACGCTCTCTTTGTGAATGGAGAATCACATTCTGCTTCATACCCCAATTTAACAATTGGTTATACAGCAAGAGTCCTTTAACATATTTTTAAAATAAACAGTGGATCCCTAATAAATGCAGAAGAGAGAACAATTTTTTTTGTCTATTTCAATACAGCACAAACTATTTAACATACAACCTTTGAGACTATTAACTCAGTTTCTAGAATATAGCCCTTCAATTTTCTCAGCATTGTGTTTTAGCAAGAAGACTGCTGTAGATAAAGAAGCTGTTTTCTCCTTTTCAAGGACAAAGAAAAGCAGAGCTGGGACTATCCCACACTACCACATATCTTTTTCTATTTTGGAGAAAAGCACCATTTGGGTTGGCTGAACCCCTGTGAACACCACAACCAGCCAGGCTGTAGAGTAGTTGACTTAGATCAGGATAAGTTGAACCCTTGCCCCATATACAAAAGCAAGAGTTTCTGCTCTCACTGAATTCATCAGGAAGGCAAAACAGGGCTGAACACGTCTGTTCCAGGGAGGTATTTGGTTCCTGGTTTCCCCATGAGCAGAATGAACACTAGAAGGCTGTAGAAAGAAGATGCAGACCTCAGGACAAACAAAAGAAACAACAGAAGCCCAGGGGGCCCTGCAAAGCTGGGTGGACTGGGACAGATGTTGCTGGGGCCTCATTTCCAGTGCCCTCAACCCTGCAGGCTCTGCCAGCCATGAGAAGGGAGAGTCTCAAGCAACTGAAAACATCAACGTGCCGTGCCTGAATCTTGCCAGTTGTTCTGTGATGCTCTGTCCATCCAAAAGGGAGTCGTCCCAGATGATGAGTGATACTTTCACAGCCCTAACACATATGTTATGTCTTGTAAAGTAACCATACACAGGTTGTTGTGAAAGTATTGCTTATTGTGCATAACCTTTTCAAAAGCCCACTGGATTTTGGCTCCCGACACCCTTGTACTTCTGTGGTTTCTGTAACACCACAACAAAACATGAATTGGAACACATAGTTTCAGCCAGATTCAGTGTACTATACTCACCACTGTACAGTGTTCACAGCAGGTTGCAATATAGTGCTAATGCACAAGTTGTTCAATTCTTTTCACTTAAAAAAACTCCATCTCTCCAGTGATCAGAGGGACTAATAGGGCTCAGCTTCTCTGTTAAGTTCAAGGAACTTGCATTCAAATAAAATATATTTAGAGAGTTCAAATCCCTGGTTTCCTCAAAATGAACAATATGTCTATAAAAATCATACATGTAAGAAAGATTTTGCTCCTTCAAGGGGCAAAAAACACGATTTCAAAAATATGATTCTGCAAGTTATCCTGGCACCATAAATAACTAGACAGGATTTCTTTCTTAATTTAGGCAGAAAGAGCTTAAAAGAATCAAGAGCTAAGCACACACAGTGATACAGAAATAATAAATAATCCGTTACTTTTATCCAGAGTATGTAACATTTAAAAATCAACATTTTGCTGTATATTACAAATTATCTCCTCTTTCAAGCATGTGTGTGGGAGCAAGGGAAGGTGGTCTTTCATCTGCCATATTTGTCTGCTGAGTGCTGACTTTATAATACCAACCAATGGAACCACCTCTAGCATGGTCTGAGCTTCACTCCTCCAGCCTTGGAAACACAGCAAGCCTTACGTTACTTCTTGGGAAGTGCTGATGTGTATGCACATATGTATGTGTGTCTGTGTGACAGAGTAGGTGCATGTGTGTGTGTATATGCCTATGTGTACTTATACACCAAAACCTTTTTAACTTTGTACATTTTCCTTTCTCAAGATGACTAATCCCTAGCCTTATTAAGGCAATAAAATTCTTATTGGTAATATGTATGCATTTGTTTCTAAGCCTTTAATGGCAAATTTCTTGACTGGCTGCACTGCCTGGAGCATGCAGCAGGATGAGTACCCCTGTGGATAAACATTGAAGTAGCTTTTCTAGGACCCTCTAGAATGCCCCCACATAGGCATGTCCATTCTTCAAGGTACCTTTCTCCACTTTTGGCAATGTACTATCACCACTACCACATGGGATGACCTTTCACAATTATGTCATCTTCCACTGTCCTCATGCACAGCCTCCATATTCAAAATTTTTACAGAATAGATGTAAGGAGTTAAAAAGCACAATTAAAGAGCACAGTTGCCTGTCTCAAACACTGTCAAGGCCACAGAAGCAACTTGCCATAAGATAAGCCACCACAGCAGGAACTTGAGATAAGCACAGAAGGGAGGAATTTGCAACAAGAAGGCATTAATTCCAGGCCTGGCAGAGGCAATATCTGCTTAGCTCATCCTGGTTAACACATCCGAACAAAAATTGCCGCTATGTCAAACTGTGTGAAAGAAAGCAGTTGTTCATACACATATCACTGGTCAAACAAAGACCACCCCAAGTGATGGGACAGATGGCATCTACAACCACAGACAATCCCTGAAGCACCCCCAGACTCCTATCTGGAGCCTTCCACCAGAGGACTGTACATGATCAGACAGTGTAAAACTCCCTCCAAGGGTGGTAGCTGCTCCCACCTGGCTGCTCCCACCTTAACATGAATGTCTATTAACCCCATGTCGTGGTTTTGCAAGGCCT
>WBMZ01011261.1:0-19703 GCA_013400975.1 Atrichornis clamosus
AAAATACAAAAATAAATCCCTCCCACCCCTTTCTAGAAGTGGATGTAAATAATATAAAACTTCTGTTCTCTTCTCCTGCTTAATGAGACACATAGATACATACAAACATATATATATATAAAGGAAAGAGAGGATGTGTGGCTGTTTTGTCCATGACTGATGTGTTTTCCCCCCCTGTTGCTGCAGTCTGTGGTGGAGGCAGTTTGGGGAGGCAGCATCCAAGTTGCTCTGGGACTGAGCTGTTTCTAGCTGTGTATTTCTAAACTAACCCACCTCTACCCACTGCTTTTAATTCCCTTAATGAAAATATCATCAGCCAATTAAGTAGCTGGCTGACTAACCCGCTCCTGTTTACCTAAAGTTCACCAAACTCAGCCAGTTGGAAAAAAAATAAAATATCCATATTGAGCTACGACACTGTTATAAAATAAACGCAAAAGTTTGGAAAGTAAACACGGAGTTTCTCTTGCTCTTTGTTTTTTAATGTCACAGCACAACAGGGCTCTGTTTGGAGGACATTTCGCAATGAAAAAATACTCAGAATCTGCTAAAATTGTACCTGTTTGCTTGAAAATGAACCCTGATGTGAGTTTTAGGTCAGGCTGTGCCCTGTCTGTGGGCTCCCAACAGGGCTGTGACCGCACCAATCCTGGGCAGCTTCCCCAGGCTATTTGCACAATTAAATTATTTATTTGCTGTGATTTTAAAAGGAAAAGGCCTGTCCTGGTTCTCAGCTCAGAACCTTGCATCACTAAACAAGTAAAGAACCTGGCACAGTCAGGAAAAAACCCCAATAAAACCAAGAAAATAAGAAAGATTTGCTCCCTGTCAGTGCCCAGCTTCCCAAGAAAAGGTCTTCCTTCTTTGGGTATCTAATTCCACATGAAACCCAGGTCAGGATGCAACCATGGCTCCATGGGACTTGGGAACACCCCACTGACTCTGGACTCCCCCTCTCAGGTCTCGCTGAAGGCACCAGCAAGGGCTGGCCTCAAAAATTTGAGATTTAGACAACACAAAGAAGACAGCAAGGAAGGGAGAAGCTGGGCTGGTTTGTCTGTTTGTCAGGAATCATGTCTGTGTGCTCGCACCTCTCCTTGTCCCAGTTTCAGGACAATGCACAGCCCCCAAACACGCCGGAAAAGCAGCGAGTGAATCCAAGCAAGCCAGTGTTTCTTACGGAAAAGCAACGCCCCTGACTTGCGAGTGGCCGGGCTGGCAAAGCCAGAAATGCCCAGTGGCACAGGCTCTTCAAAACATCCCCAAAATCCAAAGGATCCTTCTCTCCACTTCAGCAGCCTCATCCCTCCTGCCAATACCTGCACAGGCTCAGAACCACACATCCCGTTCTCCCCAGGGCTGTAATTTCACAGGAAACCCCAAATCCATCTCTTCCCACTGAATGTGGTCACCTTGACAGCGCAAAGCCAGAGCTGCCCACCACAGGAACTATAAATCCATGTGGTTATCCCGCTCTGCAACCTGGAGTTTGGAAAGCTCTTCCTAACAGCCTCATCACCCTTGGAGCTTTTTTCTTCTTCTTCATCCCCCAAAAGGGCTCCTTCATTTCCTGGTGTTTCTTGTCCTACACATCCCAGTAAACGCCCTCCCTCTGGGATGGGGATGGAGCTGGACCAGGCTTCCCAGCAGGACAAACACCAGCCAGGGACCTGCCTCCCTCTGCTGCTGGGAGAGGACACTGCAAAGCCAGGGACATGCCAAAAACGCCTCCACAAGATGCTGCTGTGGAACAAACACGGAGGATTCAGCTTTGCTCTTCCTTCCCTAGCACAGGTACCTTCCCCTGGAGTCAGGATTTAGGTACAAGTGCAAAAAAGTGCAAAAAAAGAAAAAAATCTTTGCTCAAAGACCAGCCTCCCACAGAAAGAACGCAGCAGTCAGGTCCTCAGCAATTCCAAAACTAGGTTTTATTTTTACCAAACATAAATTCTTTCCAGAACACGGCAGCAGGACCAGCCCAGCCCTGCTCAGGCAGCAGGATGTGATTTATCCCGGGAAGTTCAGATCCCACAGCACTGCCCACAGGAACCCCCACGCCAAGCTTGGGAGGGGAATTTCTATGGAAGCTGCAGGATGGGCACTGCTGGGGAGCCAGGGGGGTGTCCCATCCTGGCCGGTTCCCCGCCCCTCCTGGCCAGGCTCCCCGCTCCAGCCCCTCCACGAGCCGAGCTCACGGGCACTCCCCGCAGTCCGAGATGATCACCTTCTGCTTCGGCTTCCCGTCCTTGCTGCCCTGAGCCTGGGAGAGGACAGCAGCAGGAACTCAAGTAGGAGGTCCCAGGGTGGGGAGAAAGGGGGCTCTGCCCTGACCACCCCACGGCCCTCACCCACCTCGATCTCCCGCACCACATCCATGCCCTCCGTGACCTCCCCGAACACCACGTGCTTCCCGTCCAGCCAGTCTGTTTTATCACAGGTGATGAAGAACTGGGAGCCGTTGGTGTTTGGGCCGGAGTTGGCCATGGACACCATCCCTGGGATGAAAAAATGCAGAGTTATGGCCAAGCACAGGAGCTGCCAACTTCAACCCAGCCCCGTTCCCACGTCCTGCAAAATGCTGCCAGATTTAGGGGAGCTGCTGGATATCAAAATCCACAGAAACTCCTGAAAACCAATTAGGTTGAGAAGCACTTGCAAGCGTGAAAGATGGCAAGGGGTAGAGGCTGCTCAGCTATTTTCAGCTGCAGTAACAACAAAGCTGTTTGTATGGAGATAAACCTGCTTGCTTGTTCCTGCTTTTCACAGTCATGCTGTGACATTCCTCGTTCAAAACCAAACAGGAAAGCAGCTTTGAAATTCTTTTTCCTTTATGTAACAGTGCAAGTTAACTGTGTGGATGGAGAGGCAACGATGCTTGGTGACACATCAAGAGGGTCTGAGTGTGGCAGAAGAATCTGGCCAATGCAGATTATAGTATTTTTAATTATCATTCAGGGCTGCCGCTATCAACGCGGTCAAAACAGCCCCAGTGTGGTTCCTGGATGATGCTGAGCCATTTTCTCTCCAGTCCCTACCTGCAGCTGGCTTTACCTGGCCCTGTGTGTTTGAGGATGAAGTTTTCATCATCAAACTTCTTCCCGTAGATGGATTTGCCGCCGGTGCCGTTGTGGTTGGTGAAGTCTCCGGCCTGGCACATGAACTGGGGGATGACGCGGTGGAAGCTGCTGCCTTTGAAGCCAAATCCTTTCTCGTGGGTGCAGAGGCAGCGGAAATTCTCTGTGTGTGGGGGCAAAAGGGGAGAGAGGTGAGAGCTGTGCCACGCGTGGATGGGCGGCGGGGAGGCCGAGGCCCCTCCTCACCGGCGGTCATGGGCACCACGTCGGAGCGCAGGAGGATCCGCAGCCGCCCCGCTGGTTTGTTCCCAATCTTGATGTCCATGTAAACCTGAGGGTTGACCCGGGATTTCTTGGCAGGAGGCTCGTCCTGGGCAGGGAAAGAGACAAAAGCAAGCTGAGATAACATTCTTCTGCCTCCAGAGGGCTGGCCTCACACTCTTATCCTTTGGGACAGCAGGGATACAGGTGGCTCTGGCTGCTTTTCTTACCTCCTGCACCTCTGGTTTGGGGGCCTCTGCTCCTCCCTCCTCTTTGTTCTCCTCCAAAGTCTTCCCTGAAAACTTCTTCAGCCACTCGTCATCTGACCAGACTGCGGCCACAAAAGGAAAGGTCAGAGCACAGGAACTGATCCCAAGGGCCACACCTCAGCTTGTGCATGGAGCTCTGAACATCCACAGGGATGTTCTCCCCCTCCCAGGCCCCAGCTCACCAGGCCTGGATGATCCTTCTTTAATTCGCATGGGTTTGGCCAGGTTCACACGGATTGTCCTTCCAAAGAGCTCAGACTCGTTCTGCAGAGGGAAGAGAAAGCACAACAAAGCCCACCAAAAGGTATAAAATCACCGTGCCCCCCAAATCCCTGCAGAGGTCAGAGGACACAGCTTGTGTTCTCTCTGCAGCCCACAGCACGCAGGGCAGCAAAGCCACACATCTCCAGGGAACAGGAGTGGGAACAGCATCCATACCATGTTGTCAATAGCTGCTGCTGCATCCTGCAAAAAAAAGTCAAAATAAAATCATTATTAGCACTTCTCCTCTTCTGTTAAAAGCAAGGCTCGCTCAGCATAGCCATGTCCCAGCATTTAAATATAAAGACGATTGCCAGGTTTTCCTAAACCTCATCCATCACAGGGCTGAATGAACTGATGGATCTTGTAAAAGCCATATCCAAACCAGTATCTGGGTCTCATCCTCCAACAATCCAGTATTGTACTAAGATTATTGTATTAACCCATTGTCTTTAAGATGCTTTACTGCTGGCACCAGCATTTGGGAGAGAAGGAGAGATCCGTGTCTGAAGCCCAGGACAGATTATAAGAGGACAAATAATGACAGCCCATGGTGGCCATGAAGACAGGACACCCACCCCGGGATGATGGCAGGAGAGTAGTTTGGGCCAAAAACGGGAAAAGTGGGAACTTGGAAGAGCAGAACAACATCTTCCACTACTGGAGAGTGATTCAGTGCTGTGGCGGGTAATCCCCACCCATTTCCAGGGACTGTCTCCACCGGGAAGAGGATCCATCCCAAAACCCCAGGAGATGAAAACCCCCCATCGCTCAAGCATTTGCCTTCACCTCTGCCAGCTCAAACTCCACGAAGGCGAATCCGCGGTGCTTTTCTGGAGGAGGGAAGCGAGAGGTCGGGGCCAGCACAAAGCGGAAAATCCCATCCCCAGAAAATCGCTCCCACCCGACCCCCGCCGCGCCCCGGGGATGCCCCGCCGGCTGCAGCCCCCCGAGCACGCACCGGTCTCGTAGTCGAGCGGGATCTGGATGTCGGTGATGTCTCCGAAGGGGATGAAGGCGGCGTGCAGCACCTTCTCGTCCACCTCCTCGGCCAGCCCGCCTGCGGGGCGGTCAGCGGTCACCGCGCACCGCCGGCGGCCCCGGCCCCGCGGGGCGGCCCCGGCCCCGCCACTCACCCACGTACAGCACCCGCTTGGTGGCCGCCATCGCGCCCCGCTGCCCCCGGAACGGCTCGGCCCGGCCCGCCCCGGAACGGCGCCATCGCCCCGCCCTGCGCCGGGGCCGCCCCCGGGACCGGGACGGGGACGGGGATGGGGACGGGGACGGCGGCGCCGCTCGGCCGCGAACGGAGCGCGGTTCCAGCGGGGTTCGCGCTCGTGTGAGCGCTCCGGGGAAGCCAGAACCGCCTGGAGCCCCTGCTGCTGCCCTGGCGCGCTCCACCCGCCCCCTGCCCGGCTTTTCCAAAGCCGCGGAGCCGCTGTGGAACGGGCGCGTTCACCTCCAGCGTTTTACCTTTATTTGGACTGGATGATGGTGGTGGGGGTCTTCTCCAACCTTAGAGGTTCCATGGTTCTTTCTTTCCGAAGTAGTGCGTGCTCTACACTTACATAAATAATGATTTTTAGCCCAAAGGATCACCCAAAAATAAGTTTACAAAGGATTTATCGACCCCAGTGCCGAAAAGCAGCCGCCTTTAGAGTATAAAATAGCACCAGCACCATGAAACATCAGCTGAAAACACAGAAATATAAACAAAAAAACAGCAGAGCTTTTCCTTACCAGCCAATGATGGAAAGAGAGCCCAAATCCTTGTACCCTCCACTTGAAAACACCTCCCAAATCCTTCTTAGACCACTGCTTACAGACATCAACCCTTCAGACACTGCCCCAGCATCATCTTAACACAGCTGCCTCAAAATACTCATTACTCAAAATTAACCTCAAATCCCAGTTCAAGGTATTCACCACCTGATAACTGCCCATCAGTTTAATGTCACAAAGCCACACCACATTCATACATCCAACAGAGAGAAACGATGACAAACACAGTGCAAGTTTATTCCTTTATTGATAAATGTTTCCCAAACTTTCCAAACTGGATTGTTCAATTAAACACAAACTCACAAAAATACTTCCAGCCTAAAATCCTCAACGTCCTCTTTAGAAGACACAAGGGGTAGCTCTGTTCTGACAAAGGAAAAGCTTGCAAACCCCCATCCTGGTTTTGGAAACCTCAAGCTTCAGAGTTGGCTTTTTAAATAAGATCTTAGAGATTAATTTACAAAATGCAATATAACTATGTGATATGATGCACGGCCTTGAGATCTGCAGGACAGTGAAGGATCTTCAAACATCTTGAGCTGATGTCTAGGAAGGGGCTAATTGGCTTCCTTGTATCCTAGAGGGAAAAGGGGAGACACGTTACACAGGGCACCCCTGCTCCAGGCTAGGGAACATTCCAGCATTCCAAGCCATAAGGCCTGCAATGTAACTTGGAGAAGCTGTTCACAGTTGTCAGATGATCAGAAATTGTTGTTATCCACAAGAAACTCAAATTCTTTACTAAATCAGCCAGAGAAAATAAGAATCATCATTCTGCACCAGTTTGGGTTGTGACATCTGAATCACAACCGCTTCACAAAAAGTGCTGGAGATGTCAATTCCAGACAATCTGCAGAAAAATGGATCACTGAAGGCAAGAAGAGTCATCCCAAGAATCAAAAACCTTATTCATGAATTAAATAAGAGTCAACTCCAAATGCAGGTGACACCATTGGTGTGGACAGACCCATCCAGTGAGACATTTCCAACATTTAATATATCCTGAAGGCAGATGGTTTTCAGGATAAGGAATGAGCATTAACAGCCTGTTTAGCCTCAAAATCACCAGAGCACCTGTGTCTATTTCCCAGATTAGCAGTTCCACAAGACTCATCCCAAGGAATTAGTCCTTCCTTGGCAGGTCAGCAAGAAACACCTCAGGGACTTACACAACATCTTCTGATGCTTATTAAAACTAAAGTATCTGAAGAATATTTCTTAAGTTGTACATAAGGATTCTGCTGGGAGAAACTACATTTGGAGCTCTTTTTTTTCAAAGAGAGGGCTAAAATCAGGCAAAGACCTCCAGAGTGGATTGTTCACTAACAATTGTGTTTTATTTACTGATTCTGGAAGCTTTTAGCCAAAACTGCAGAGAGACACTCACCAGTCATCCTGGTTCAAGAGGTAGCAGCAACCACACCCACCTTCTGGGCAGCTTCTTTCTTGGCTTGGTGAGCCTGCAGCACTGCCACGGCCTCCTCCACCTGGAAAACAAACCCAGTGAGTCCTCCTCCCTGCTCCCAGCTTCCCAGAACCTCTCCCAGCAAAAGGAACACACCAGGGTACCTTGGAGCGGAGGGACTCTGGAGATTCCAGCATGTGCAGCAGCTCTGAGTTGTCAATCTCTAGCAGCATTCCCGTGATCTTCCCCGCCAGGCTGGGGTGCATAGCTTGGATCAGGGGGAACAAACGTTCTCCTGAGGGGGAAAAAGGGGTTCAGACAGGTGAGTTTTGATTACAAAGTCATCTTTGAGACCTGAGGGGGTGAAAAATAATCTGTGAGCACTGGGGTTTCACTTACCCAGCATCTGTTTCTGCTCCTGGGGAGGGGCAGCAGCCAGCATGGAGGCTGTCAGTGGCTCCTGGCCCTGCACATGCACTGCAGGCTGAGGTGCCTATAAAGGGCAGACACCAGGGTTCTGAAATAGGTATTAGGCTATATGCTTCAGATTTAGACAAAACTGAAATATTCCCTCCTAAAACACAATCTTTGTCAAGGCTACAGCACAGTTTAGCTTCAGAAAAGGACAGGTAAGGTGCCCTTGGTTCACAAACACTCCCTGCAAGACCTGAGCTCAAAATCCTGGAATGTCACACAGGGGCACTGTAAATATCCTACAAAAACTGGATCAAACGTTGAGAGATGTGGAGAAAGTGCAACATCCACACCTGCCTTTCTTTCAATGATACCCTGGTGAGGACTTGGCAAAGAGGAGAGAGAATAAATGGTTGCAAAACAGGAATAAAGAATCAAGAAAAATATCCTTACAGCAAGTCTGGGTACAAGAGGGCTTGTGAGTACAAGACAGATAAACCAACCAAGGTGCCCCTGGCAAAGGCACAACTGAAGGGTTTTTAAATTCCAAATTAGGACTGTCTGGCTTATAAAAGTAGCTTGAAGTTTCTATAAAAACACTTCAGTGGCATGTGAAACTGCAGGGACTTCCCAGGCCAGCCCCTGGTGTTACCTGCAGAGGTTGGACACCTGGGTGTGGGCTGCGGACACTTGAGGCGTATTTATAGGGAGGGACAGCCCTGGGAGCAGGGGCAGCTACAGGAGGACGGGGAGCCAAGTTCTGTGCTGCTGTGCCAACACCTGCAAAGGAAGGACAAGAGAGTGACAAACCCCTGCAGCAACATGCAAACAAGTTGGGATGTCCGGTGTTAATTCTGAATTCAAACCGTGCTCTGCATGGCAATACTTCTTTAGAAACCAGCCTCCGAAGTGTAACTGGCTACTTCAGGAAGGGGTTAATCTTCCTAGAAATATTCCACGGATTCCACATCTTGTGGTTTTTAGCTATTCACTAGAATAAGATGAATTTGGATCCTCTCCTCTGAAAGCAAAACTCATAAGCTACAGAATGTAGTAGCTGCAGCTACTCATAAGCTTTTTGAATGGTGTTGCAGAGATGAGTCCCAGAGCAGAAAACAACCCGTCTGGGTTTGTACTGCTGTGGATTTCCACCGAGCGTCCCCAGCCGTGCAGTGCGCAGCGAGGAACAACGAGGCGCTGGCTCTGCCCCTTGCTCCCAGTGACCTTCGGTTATCCCGGATCTTTTGGAAGCAGGAATCAAGCGCCCACAGCATCCTCCTCCCTCCCAGAGAAAGGGAAAAGCCCAGGAAAACCCCCTTCCTACCAACTCTCTGTGCAGCAGCTGGGAGGCCCCGTGAGGCTGGAGCGTTGGCGGGGGCCAGGTGGCGCAGGGCCGGCCGGGGCCCCGACTGGCGCATGGCATTCGGCATTCCCTGGAAGCCTGGTGGGTGGAATGAGGGAAAATCCTTAAAAAGAGAACCAGCTGGCAAGTCAGGACAGTCAGCTACAGGGGTTACGCACAGAAAGAATCAGAAAATCACAGGATATGCTGAGTTGGAAGGGACACACACCACACACAGGGATCAGAGTCCAACTCCTGGCCCTGCACAGGGTCATCCCCACAAAGCATTAATTGTTCCTGTTGGGAAGTACAGCCACAAAAGGGTCACACAACCAAAACAGCCTCTAGCACACTCACCTTGAGGTCTTCCTCCTTGCTGCCAGCGTGGGTTGGGTCTCATCTGTGTCATTTGGTTGGGTGCATAGTAAGTGGGTCTGCTCTGAGCCTGAGGAAAGATCAGATAAGCTCAGAGGCAACATCCAAGTGCATCACAAACATTGTGTACAACATGTTTTGGCAGTCGTTGCCAGGACTCAACACTCAAGTCAGATTAAGAGAACAGGCAGCTGGCAAGTCACAGAATTAACTCCTCTGGCCACACCCCTCATTAGGAGTTATTTGCTTACAGGCATAAGAAAGGCTCAAGGAGATGAACGTAGCTGAACCAAGAGAGGTTAAAAACCCGCACCAGCTCACCTGGGGCACAGCAGGCATGAAATACCCCCCAGCAGCAGGCTGGAACTGGTTGATGATGGTGTTGGCAGGCAAGGCTCTCATGCCAGCGATGCGCTGCATGTACTGGTTGGTGAGATGGGCCTTCCTCTCCTCCTTCCTTTGGGCCAGTGCCACATAGAGGGGCTTGGAGCCCACAATGCGCCCGTTCATCTCTGTCACAGCTTTCGTGGCCTCCTCTGGAGAGGAAAAGCAGACAAAGCCAAACCCTTTGCTCCGTCCATCTTCCAGCATCACCTGCAGCAAAGATCAATTGCCAGTGGAGTACCTGTACAACTCCACCTAAGAATATGTGGTTTTTAAAATTTCAGGTAGGATATAACTTGTTGCAGAGGTGTAGAGACAGGTACTCAGTGAGGAGTCACCTGTCTGGATTTGCTCTGCGTTGCTGTCAGCACCATGTGTCCCCAGGCCCACACTGCACAGTAAGGAATGGGAAAGATTTGGTGCAGTTTGAAATGCACAGAGGAAAGTGCCACTTCATGCTTATCACCTCAAACAAGCATGTTTGCCACTTCCTGCCTCCCCTTTTGATAAGGGAATCAAGTTTTCAGTAAAATCCCACTATTTACTAGTCCAGGTGTTTTCAGAACCACAGTGACCATGGGATAAGAACAGCCCTTCAATCCCATGTCAGACAATTCCTTCTTCAGGCTTTAAAATCCAAATAACCCCCAAGGCCCACAATACCTTGGCACTCGTTATTGACCCAAAAGGTGAGAACTCCTTCCTCAGTTTTTCATCATCTATAGTGTCATCTAGGTTTTTAATGTACAGGTTAACACCCTGGAAGGGAGAGAACAGCAAGACATTCATAATGTTCAAGAAAATCTTAAGCACATCAACTGTTACCCATCTGCCAGAGCTGTAATTTATCTGAAAACTCTTAATTTAGCATCATGTTCCTTCCATACCACCCAAAGCTGAAGGTGATAAATGTTGCAAAGGCGTAGAGACAAGTCCCACTGTGGTGACAGGAGCCTGTCTGGATTTCCTCTGCCTTCCTGTGGCATCATCACACGTCCCCAGTCCAGCACTGTACCTCAAGGAGTGGGGAAGTTTCAGATGCACCCTCTGACATGACCCAGTTCTGCCATAAATTACAGACAGCACTGCAGAGTTGTGCTGGCTCTTCCCATCCCTCTAGGGATCCCCATTTGAAAGTCAAAAAGACTTCACGGCTGTTTTCTCATGTCCTCCTAAACACTTTCACTGCCAAGACTATGCCCCCGTTGCCACCAAATACCACGGAGACACCTTTATGTTCTAACCCAGGATTGTCTCACAGGGCAACAGATACTCTGGCAATTCCTTCAATAAACCAAAACTGCTGCTGAAATTGAGAAAAGGAACAGATTATTCACCTGGTACCGGCTGAGCCTCTCCTGTTTCAGCTGTTCAAACCTTCTTTTCAGCTCTGCCTGGCGCTCAGCCTTCTTCTGTGCTCTGCCCACAAACAGCATTTTCCCATTGATATCCTTCCCGTTCATTTCTTCCACTGCCTGCACACAGGGTTCAAGAGGAAACTCTCAACTGCTGGAGCAGGACAGCCCCTGATCCTGTTGAAACAGGACTGCCCAGAGCTCAGGTTGTGTCCCTGCCTGTCAGTCAATAAATCAAGGTTTGCACGTTACCTTTGCACTGTTTCTGTGTAACAAAGGGCTCATTAAAGACGAACTCAAGTTATCAGCACAGATCACACTGACACACCACGGAGTGCTGAACTACCTCGGAAATTTATCCCCACCCTTTCTTGTAATTGAAACTCCATTTTAACAAGCATTCTGCTTAGGGAAGACCATTTTTAAGCAATGTTCTCACTCTTGATGCCCTCCTCCTCCTTAAGCCCTGCACTGTAGCATTTCTTCAGCAATTAGCATTCTTGATTATACCAGTGCACTCTGTGTGGATCTAGGAAACTGGAGGGGTGCCAAGTTACCCTTGAATGTCACGCTATTAAAGTGCAAAAGGTTTCCAAGTTCCCACATCTAGAAGAGGTCATGCCCAAGGCAGAATTTTCTTCCATTTCAGAAAAAGGCTCCCAAGATAAACCAACTTTTTCTTCTCTGAAGTTATCCAAGCACCATAACATCCAAGCCCTACCTTGTTAGCCTCTTCATGCTTTTCAAAGCTTACAAAGCCAAAGCCTTTGGATTTTCCAGTGGGGTCTGTCATCACTTTAACACTCAGAGTTTTACCTGTTACCAAGGGATAGGGTTAGTAAAACAGAACATAGAACTATTTCAAGATTATTAAACTCCATATAATAACCCCAGACTCCAGCCCCTGCCTCCTGTCCAGTGTTTGGCACAAGTACTACCCACACCTCAGTCTCAAAGTGACCCAGGGAGAGACTACACAGATGTCAGCAGCACTCAAACCACCACAGTTCATGAAATTCATAGACTCAAAAATATTTCTGTATTTACCATATTTGCCAAAGAGCTCCTTTAGTCTTTCATCATCCATGTCATCCCCAAAGTTTTTAATATAGACATTGGTGAATTCCTTTGCCTTGGCTCCCAACTCAGCCTCCCGCTCTTTACGAGACTTGAATCTCCCAACAAATCTGTAAGATAAAGAATGAAAATCCCAGTAAATGCATTGGTTTTGAGAGCGATAAAACGATGTGTGACTTGTGGCGAGGCAAAAAACATGAGTGTGTAGTAGGAGCTGGAAATGGGGACAAGAAAGGGTGACAGCAGAGGACAACAAACAGGCCACAGACCAGCCAGAAAAATCACCTGTCCTGTGGTTGGCCAAGGATGCCCACCCAGCTCCAGTGGCGAGTACTGGCCGTAGACAGAACCCACCCCAGCCCACTCGCAGAGAGGTGGCAAATCAAGGCTCGGTCAGGGAAACCCACCAGTCCTGGAATGGAGGGGTAGCAGGCCATGGCTTGGGCAGGGTCACTCACCAGCCCTGGAGTGGAGAGGTAGCAGGCCAAGGCTTGGGCCAGGAGAACCAGTGCCTTGTGTGTCCCTGTTAATACCGAGATGCATCCCGGAGCATGTGAGCGCTGCTGCTGCCGGCTGTGACACTCACACTTTGCGGTCGTTGAGCAGCATGCCGTTCATCTTCTCGATGGCCCTATCTGCAGCATCCTGGGTCTCAAAGTGCACAAAAGCGTAGCCCTTAGAGCCATTCTCATCACACACCACCTGCAGGAGGGGGACGACAAAGAGGCATCAGCGTCGCTGCTCTGCCACGGGGCAGCGCGTGAAAACGCGTTACTGCCGGGCTCAGCACGAGGCAGGCACTGCCAGGGCTCAGCACGAGGCAGGCACTGCCAGGGCTCAGCACGAGGCAGGCACCACCTGTGTGTCAGATCTGTGCACTTCATGACCTAATCTGACGTAACTTCAGCAATCCCTGAGCTCTGGGTCAGCTCTGCCTTTCAGAGACTCTGTTATAACACCAAGGTCACAGGTTGGATCCCTGTGTGGGCCACGCACTGGATGATCTTTGTGGGTCACTCCCAACTCAGCATATTCTGTGATTCTGCCCCTCACCTTCTGGCCCTTGCACTTCCTACACTCAACGGTCTGATCATGCCTCAGGCAAAAGAGAATTGGACAAAGTAACCAACATCTCACCTTGCAGGATAAAATGTTTCCGAACGCTGAGAAAGTGTCATAAAGTGCCTTGTTGTCAATGGATTTGTCCAGGTTCTTAATGAAGACGTTCCCAACCCCCGACTTCCTCAAGGAAGGGTCCCTCTGGGACCACATGATGCGAATGGGTTTTCCTTTGATCACATCAAAGTTCATGGTATCGAGAGCTCGCTCAGCTGCAAGAGAAGCCAAAAACAGATTTCTGTGGTTGGTTAAAGAACAAAGGTTTCCGTGGGGTTGGGGACCATTTTCTCTGAATTTTACTCAGCTCACATTGGGCATTTGGGGTGTTATCACAAGTGATCAAGGACTTTTAACTCAATGTTTCAAGGGAGGTCTTTGCAGCACAGTCATAGACATGTCAAGTGTACAAAAGGTTTCACAGACTACTTTAAATTTACATTATTGCAATACTTTAACCACCACACCAAAATGGGCATCAAAATGCCTGGGGTTTATTAGCTATACTCTGAATTATTTTAAAGGCAAATTGCTCCACTCAAAGGAGGAAAGGAAATACAGGAAAGCCTGGTAGAAAAGGGGAAGTAACAAAAGTGACTGTGTGGCTGTTTTGCTTTTCATGAAGCTCACATCTAGCCATACTCATTTCTATTCAGAGAGAAGGATCATCTCCCTGTCAGGTCAGGGGAAATGTGCACGAACACATGGCTGGCTGTGAGGACATGAGTCAGCCTCTCTAGAACTTCTGTGGCCAAAAAATGATTCCCAAGTTGCTCAAGCTAAAGATGACAAGAGAGCTGAGAAAATTCTGGGAAAAAAGTCTGTATACTCAATCTGATTAACAGAGAAGTGTTTGTCTAAACTCTCAAACCTCAAACTGCCATTCTAACCTGCACTGAAACCCCCCTGCATGAGGCTATTTCTGCTGCCTACTGGGGTATTAAAAGGATCATTACGCACACACATCAGGATCTTGTTCATAAAATTGAGATGCTTGGACTGTTCTGTGCCAGAAAACACTCCCAGCATGGAGTGAGCAGAGTAAAAGAGAGAGACTGTTAATTCCCAGCATGAAGCAGGGAAAGAGATGGAAAGACGTGCATTAAAATCAAGGAATATTAATAGGGCAGAATCCAACTTTTCCAAATTTGCTTGGCTCAGTTTTCCCAGGCCACCTTCACCCTGTGATATTTGCTGATTAGATTTCAGGAGCAGAAAATTCAAGGAAAAGACCAATTTGAACACCTTGCATGTGACTTGGCTTGTGCAGCCTGAGTAACTACTCAGCATGTCCCAAAACTATCTCTAGGAATTCCAATGGGACACTGCCTACCAAAGCCTCCTGCCCTCCCCACCCCCAATGCCAGCTTCAGCTACTGCATGGAAGTTTCTCAGAATTGTTCGTGTGCTTTGAAATGTGTTTTTATGTTCTTGCTGCTTTTTAAATTGAAGTGGGACCACCACTATTTCCCCCCAGCCCTTCACACATAAAACCGGGTGGAAAGAAGCCCTGCTGGGTTTCACTCCTGAAGTAATCAGGCTTGAAAAAAATATAATTTAAGGACTCCAACAGCTCTGTTTAGTCAAAGGCGTTAAATGCAATTAACTGCCAGTCTAAAATGATTCCTCAGCTGCTACTCCAAGCCCATGTAACCAAGGTTCTTCCTGCAGTCCATTCCTAGTAGGCAGCTCAGCAGGCGACCCGGTCCAGCTTGTCAAATTTGGCAGTGTTTATTTATAGCAGGCAGAGGTCCTGCAGAAGCATGTGCTGGCAAGGACACAACCTGGCTGAATATTCCATTTGCAGCAGAAAACAGGCTCCTGCTGAAAGGTGACAAGCAGATGAAGCAGTGGCATGTAACCAAGGGGAACTGTGAACAGCTCCAGAGCCACCACCCAGATCCAGGCTGGTTAGGAAGTTACTCCCAGTCCTTTCAAGCTCCCTAAGCACACCCTGAAGCAGATACTATTGCACTGCTCTTTTCAACAGGTTGCTACTGTTCCACTCTATTATTACACCCTGCTTGAAATTCTCGCAGACACTTCTTGTGAGCAGTGAAAGCCCTAGATGGATTCCCTGAGGGATGCGTGCCATACCCACAGGTGGAAATGCAATCCCACCACACCAGGACCTCAGAAAACCTGTAAAGGATCTGCAAGAGTTCTGTGAATGACTCACACTGAGCACATCTGATTCATTTCCTTAATCTGAGCAAACACCTTCTCATTTTCTTCTATTTAAGCCACAAACCTTCAGCCATTTCAGTTCCTGTATCTGTTTCTCTCCCACTGGTTCCTGTCATCCTTCCAGCAGACTCAACTGCAACCCATATAGAACATTATACACACTCTTAACCCCCTTCAGGCTTCCTTTTCATTCCCTTTCCACGGCCTTCTGGATAGGGAAAGGACCTGAACGCTCACTGCAGTTTGCCTCAGGTCTCAGAGTAATTACAGGCTGCCTGATGCAGGGCTAACACAATGCTGGAATCAGTGACTGTGGCTGAGCAGCACGAAGGCAGATAACCAACCACACACCCCAAGATTCACCCAGCAGAAGCCCCACACAAAGAGTTTTATTCCCAAAGACAGCTCCACAAACCTCTGGGCTCTCACCTAGATCACTGAGCAAAAAAAGTCACATCAATGAAAGCACACCGTGCAAATTTAACTACTTATTTTTTAAAAAAAGAAAGGTGCATACACAACAGACTTAAATTCCTCAGTCACTGAGGTTACAACAAAATGCTGCTGCCATGAAGTTTGTGTCAGTACCAACTCTTCCCTTTTAACTTCACCCCTGCATTTGCTTTACACAGCTCTTCCCTACACTGCCTTCTCCTCTTCAAGGAACAGAACAAACAAGTTTATCTATATTCTTCTACACCTTGCTTCTTTAGAGACAGATCTATTCCCAGCTCTGGGATCCCTCTTAGCTTGGGAAACATTCTGTTTTTCCTGTACTTTCAGAACATCTTATCTCTGTAGCCATATGAAAGCTTCTCTGCTTCGTTACCCAGGTTGTCATTTCATGAATGTCAATGCTAGGAAACCCTGGAATGGAATTAAATTGCATGAGGAGCACATGAAAAGGGAAATTCAACTTTTCTTTCCAATGAAATGAGTGTTTTCTTTCCCTTCTTCACAGTCAAAACCCAATCAATATTAACAACCAGAGCTGAGCCTGAACCAGCCAGAACTTTGAAGTGTTTTCTTACCCTGCCTATCACAGGATGACAGACTCAGTATTCAGCATTCCCTGGTTACTACAGCAAGGCACTGCAATCAAAAACAGCAGAGCTCATTTCCCCTAAAAATAACCTCTCTGCAGCAGACTGCTGCCAGTTAGACAGTCAATGTCCAGCATCACTCCACCAGCTAACAAAAATGTAAAGAAAAAACACAAGCTTTGACCCAGTTTGGAATCAGGAACCCTGGAAGGGCAGAGCGTGCTCAGGATGTGCCAGTGTGAGCTCCTCGTGACCCAGTGCTGGGGAAGGGTTCCGGCTGCTTGACCTGCTCTGTGGGCACAGGGACGGAGTCCTACTCACCACACACAAAAAAAGGTTAAAACATTGCTTTCTTCAGGTTTACAAAGCACTCATCCTTCCACAAAAGGTGCTGGGGAAGTGCAAACTATCATTTATCAACGTTTTTAACGCCTACTACCACTTCAAACATACAATGTGTCCACCAGAACTTCCTGAGAAGTTCGCAGAGCACAAAACTTCCTGATTACTGTGAGTGGTATTTTGGTCGCACCTCTCTCAACCATAAATCCAACCAGATTCCTACAGTGCTCCCCTCATCTTTTCACAGCTTTAGTGGAATGAAGCCCAAGTGCATTTCTGATTATGCATTCCTGGAAGAAAACACAGATCCCTCCTCCTCTCAGAAAGCCTCATGCAGGCACTGCCACCTTGAAAACAATCCCAATTTCTGCATTTTTACAACAGAAATTATATTCTTCATAGTCAAGTTTGTTTTGGAGAGACCACAACACATCACTACAGGGCTCACCTCTTCCAGATTATCTGTTCATGTTCTGCTGCATTACATGGAGTACAGCAGGTGGTTTTTTTATTTATGCAGAATAACACACACTGCAGTTTGACAGAGAAATTCAGAGCATTTCAGAAGAGATCTCTTCACAAGGGCAGGAGGAGTTTGACTATTCCTCTGTCCAGATATTCACTCAATGATTCGGTTTAAGTCACTTGACCTTCTAAGACCTACCAGTAACAAGACACCACCTCCTTGGTCTAAGTATTACTCTAAGTACAGGAGCTTCCTAAAATGTCTGCTGCCTCCCCACGAGCCCAGAATGGTGCAACCTCCCTCTAAATTCCTGCCTATTTATTACCATAAAAGATTATTTTGGAATATATTGGAAAGAGCCCCATTTGTATGAGGTGCAGAGCATTTCTGCTAAAGCACATGGGACCCACCACTGATGCCTTCTGACATCAACACTCCTCTCTGCTCTGAGAGAAGTTTACCTGTTCTTCTGCACCCCATCTCCCCAGCATTCATCTAACCCAAGCTCTGAGTTCTTCTTGGCTTTATTTCTCCTCCTTTTTATTTCTCTTATCCTGCAAAATGAGATCACAACCTAGACAAGGCAAGTGAGCTGGGACAAGGTTGTTTGCTCAGCACCTAAATGTATCAAGGTGTTTCTGTAAGAGGCACTCAGAGCAGACAGGTTCAGCAGCAGCAGGGCAGGACCACTGAGAGGCTCTCAGGTTCTCTCCTTTTCACTGAGAAGCTTTAAAACACAAATGCACTGCTTAGTCTGCACAAAAAAACCCGCATTTTTGAGAGTTGCACGAGTGAGAAATTATGGAGCAGGGTGCAAGTCAGCTTTTAATCAGTATGACAACAAAAAAGATCCAAAGTGCTCAATTAGATCAGTCCAAGGAAAGGACATCAGAAGGAACTGCCCTGGGGGAGAATGGAAACTCTGTAAAAAAGTGAAGCAAGAAAACCTACTGCAGGTTAAAGGAAAGATTACTTGTTGATGGAGCCTGTGCTGTTGTAAACTGATTCTGAATTCAAGACAAAAGCTCACTCTCATCCATACTTGGATGCCTCTATCACATAGAGATGCTGCTAAATCACAGCACAGAGCAATAAACTTGCAGCAGTCAGCAAGCAAAGCTCTGAAAAAACTGGGGCAGAAAACGCTGACCCATTTTCCTTCCAGAAGATACATGTTCCAAAATGACCTCTCCTGTCCCATCTTTCACATGCTGCTTCAGCTCTGGAACACCTGGCTTGAGCAGGAAACAAAGTGTGAAAAAAAAGTCTGGCAAGAGCAAATCAATGTGGCTTCTGCGTGTGAGACAACCTGGTTTCCTGTGCAGCGAAGAATGCATTTTCTTTCATATTAAAGCAAAGAAGACCACTTCCTAAACTGGGAGGCACATCCAGCTGTTTGCAGAAACACAGCAGTCCACCAGATCTCCCAAATATTAAACTGGAGTGTGTGGAGCAGCCAGAGGATTGGTCACTTAACTGAGCATTCTGTCAGGGCTGACTGCTCTGAACTTTCTCTACTAGGACTGCTGCATAAATACCCACAGAAATAGCCTCAAACTCCACCAGAATGAAGGGAATACAGCAGGGATTATGTTCTTATGTGAGGAACAAACACAAATCTCCAAAATTTGATATGGGTGAGAGAAATAGGCTTATCTAGAAGAGATATTATGAAGACGTGCATTCGCAGAGAATTCTGTAGACGCTAAGCAGCAAAAAATATTCCAGTCGCAACTACGAGAAAGAGATCACTTACCCTGTACGTTGTGGTAGGCAGCTACATGGCAACACGTGAATTAGAAGGGAAAAATGGGGGGAAATGAGGGGAAAAAACCCCATGGATGCGACTGCAATTGTCACTTACCATCTGCCGGCTGCTGGAAGTTGACGTAGGCGTAGCCCAGGGACCGGCGGGTGATCATATCCCTGCAGACCCGAATGGAGAGCACGGGCCCGGCCGGGCTGAACTTCTCATAGAGCATGGCCTCGGTGATGTCGGGGTGCAGGTCCCCCACGTACAGCGAGGCCATGGGGTAACTGCTGGCTGCCGTGTTCATCTTCCCCTCGGCACTCTCAACCGCCGGGGACTAAGGGGTTTTTTCACTTGCGGTTTCAAGTCAAGCTTCTTATAAATATTAATACTGGGGGAACACCAAAACTCTTATATAAAAACCTGAGCTGGGGCCTGCAGGCACAGCTTCAGACAAGGGGGACGGGCGGGGGNGGGGGAGGGCGGGGGGGGGTGGGTACCAGGATACAGAGCAGCAGAAAGGGTTGGCCAAGCTTAAAAATCAGAAAAAACACCCAAAAGTTATGTCGCCTGGAAAGCAGGGATCGGATATGACGCCAAAATTCACACGCCGGCTCCCAAGCGCTTTCCCCGTCAGCTCTCAGGCAAAAACCTCTTCAAGCTCCTAAAGCCCACGTCTCTTATGTTTTGCTTTGACTTAGCCCAGGTTCTGCAGAGCGGCGGCCCGTTGAGTTTCTGAGGAAATAAAAAAAGATAAAAATAAAGCTCTAACACGCATTTATATAACTACTTCTTTTAAA
>WBMZ01011266.1:0-13169 GCA_013400975.1 Atrichornis clamosus
TCTCCTCTCCTCTTTTTTCTTTTTCAGAATGAGGTGGCAATGCTTCTCAAGCCAATATCAGAGAAGATTCAGGAAATCCAGAGCTTCAGGGAAAGGAACAGAGGAAGTGAAATGTTCAACCACCTGTCAGCTGTCAGTGAGAGCATCCCTGCCCTTGGATGGATAGCAGTGGTGAGTGGCACATGGGATGGTCGGGAGGGCTGTAGGTAGCCTTCTGGATGGTGTGGTCCACATTACTTCCAAATCTTGCAGAGCTCTGCAGTCTCATCTGTATAGTTCTTCAGTCTACTACACCCAAGAAGGTATTAAACCGAAGATGTCAGGGAAGGTGTCTGACTAATGTTTTACTTCCTTTCTCCTTCTGTTGTTTCCTGCTACCATGGGTTGATGGTCCTAGTCTCCTAAACCAGGCCCTTATGTCAAGGAGATGAATGATGCTGCTACCTTTTATACTAACAGGGTATTAAAGGACTACAAGAACAGGTATGTTGCCAAGCTCCAGTATCCACTAGCCAGAGAACAGAGCATTAACCATACCAGTAGGGTTCACAGTGCTATCACTGAATGTATTTTTTAGACTAAAAAGCATTTGCTAAAACCTTCTTCTGGTATTATAGTTCCCCTCCTCATCTTCAATCTGCAGCATGCTGCAGTGAGAATGGCAGCAGCATTGGCAGTGCTGGTTTTCACTCTCGGCACATTTTAAGATTATATTTAATTTTTCTGGCAGTTGAGCATCATGAGCTTATATGCAAATGCCTATTTACATAGCAACGTGTGGTTAGTTAGCTGCTATGCATCCTTGTCTCATTTGTGCTCTTACACTGTTGCTGTTCTTGCTTTTTGCTTGAAAATGTGTGTTCAGGTGGTAGATAAATACAGCTGCTCAACAAATTCCATAGCTCCTAATTTGATTTTTCTCTGTACCGCTATACTGTTCCTAAAGAGCACAAGGAATTCACAAAAAAAGTTCCATGAATGATACCTGTGAACTGATGGAGAAAGAGAAAAAATATAGGTCCTTTCTATAAAGGTCCCTCTTAAAAAGTTCATGTATAAATCCTGTTCATTTGGTACTTTTGAAGGCCAGATTTTGGCTCTTGATTTTTATATCTCAGTGAAAAACTGTATTTACTATTGAACTTTTCCTCTTTAGTGAGGAAAACTTTAAATATTAAAACCTTTGGCATACATTTCTATTTCTTGTATACGTATAAATATATATTATATGCTATATATAATGAGTTATTTTATATATATTATTTATTATTCCTAAAGCCTTAGTTTACCTACTGAAGGTTGTACCCACTGGGGTAACTGATGAGTTTTACAAAATAGCCTTAGTTTGTACACTGGAGAAAAAAATATCTCACGTAATGGTAATAGAGTACATTATTTAGGTATTTAGTTCTTCCTTTAATGAGGAATTCTTTTCCTATTTTTCACTGAATCAGACCACAATGTCTTCCAAAGTATGGAAGGCTCTCCCTTGACTTCAGTAGGCTTTGGATTAAACCTGTTGACCTAGATCCTCTGCATTATTAAGGCTCAAACTCCAAAGAAAATAAATAGAAGGTAGACACAAAAATCCTTGTAAACATCCAGTCCATAGCCATCACTATTCAGTAATAATTTGTTATAACTAAGGACTTCCTCTTACAAGCAGTTTCTCTACGTATTTCCTGGTTTCATTTCTCATCCCTTTGGAAGACTAATGATAACAAATCTAGAGGCAACTTGTGAGTTGTACTTTAAAAATTCTTGATGTATAAATATTTTAGTATGATGGCTATAACACGATCCAGTATTCCCCTGGCTACATTTGAACATCTTACAGAACCCACGGATATTTAATTTTCTAAAGTTCAGTACCCTGAAACGGATTCTGGGTACCTGCTGCACAGCTCAATATGCTTCTTCAGTTGGCTTTGAGCCTGAGCAGAACAGGGACACACTTCTAGCAGGAAGCACTCTCTGCTGGAGTCATCCTTGGCCCTTGTTTGTCCTCTGGAAGGATCTAGAAGCTTTCCAGTGTAGTAGGCTTCAGTATTTGCAGCACTGGGCTGGTTGGTTGCCTGCTAATTGATTTGTCCACGGCTTTAAGACAGGTTTTACCTGCTTTAAGCAAGAGCAGCAATGCTTTCTGTTTCAAGTACATTCACACATACATATATTGTCTCTGTTTTTACAGTGACACACGCCATGTCGATTGGGTGAAGTCATATCTGAACATCTGGTCCGAGCTTCAAGCTTATATCAAAGAGCATCACACCACAGGCCTCACCTGGAGTAAAACTGTAAGTACTCTTTCTTTCTTCAAGAAGAGCCATAAAATGCCAGTAAACAGTTTGTCCTTTAATGCAGGTCATTAGCTCGGGAAAAATAAGTATCTAGGCCAGGAACAGAAGTCATGGTCCATGGCTTTCCCAAAAAAGCCGATAAAAGTTTGAAAGATAGGTGGAGATGTGTCAGGTCATTGAGATACAGATTTAAAGAAAGAAAGAATTATTTGGGATGATTATAACCATAACTCTCAGCTGCAGATGGTGAGGAGAGGCAGACACAATTCTCCATACCTGTAGACAGTAGGAAGAAAACCAAAATGCAAAAAATTTAAGGACATGTCAGCCTAAAGGAAAACTGAGGGAACATGGCATGAAAAACAGAAGAATGGTGGGAAGAATCTGAACAAAGAGAGAGATTTAATAACAGGAAAGCAAAAGACAAGACATACATAACAATGTATTACTTCATAGATGGCTAGCTTTATAAAACTATTATATTAGACATACAGATATAGTTTCTGCAATAGAGAGGGAGTAAATATAGCTACATACCTAATTATTTATGCTCCTTATATAAGTTTCTTCTATGTGTTATATCTGAGATGCATAGAAAGATGATAGCAATTAATATTTTTCTTTGAGAGGTATAAACATGAAAAATTAATTTTCTTTTGGGTATAAATGTAAGAGTTTATGTTCACTGTCTAAACTGAGGCAGTGTTCTATATTATTCTAATAATGTGCTCATGTTTAGTTTCAGATTAGGAGAACTGCTGAAGTATATTAAAAACATAATCAGCCAGCTCTTTACTGACATAATCTCCTAAACTTAGCACATACTTGCACATGCAGTCTTTAACACCAAATTTATAATTTCTTCTGTGTACACAAATATTACTATTTTTAATTGAATAACTATTCAGAGGACTGATGTAGGCCACCATTTAATGCTGAAATCTAGGTGTGACTTGTTTACTCATATTAAGTGTAGTTTCCTGACAACCGTGCTCATTCCATCATGAGTGAGGAGCCCATCACTGCATCTGAAGTATTATTTCACTTCACTTTGGATATCACTCATATCTGGAAGTTGTCTTGGAAGTATGGCTCATTTAAATTATCATTTCTGTGATGTGAGTCTGAAAGATTAAATTACAAACACATTTTTATGGATGTACATATTTTTTGAAGTTTTGCTTAATGTGAGTGTAAGAAAATTAGAATCCAGTAAGTTAGCAGGTTGTTTAAATAGCTTGTTGCCTAAATGTTATTTAAATATTTCTGTGAAGTTTGGTAACAAATACGTTCAAGAAAGCAATGAGTTGCTCAAGTGATAATTTCATTTTTGTTATACATTTTAAAGTGAGAATGAAAGTCACAGATTCACATTGTGTGAAGTTAAGCATAAAGGTCTGCAGAATCAGGGTCTAGACAGAAATACGATATATATAAAAGCTGTAGATATATTCCAGACACAGTTGTTAATCATCGCACACAGCAGCTTCCACTTACAAGCATAAAAAAAAAAGGAAAAAGCAGTAGTTTGGCAAGGTGTTAACGAAGTGGAACATTTGTGAAATGTAGACATCGGTATAGAAATGGTATTTTATTACAGAGGGAGAGAGAGAGAAATGTCTTGGGCTGTATAAATACAGATTTAAAAGAATATTATACTGATAATTTACCCTTCATATTAGCAGAAGTCAACAAAGCAATGTGTGAAGTTTCTATAAAAAGCTCTTAAGTAGCATATTTGGATATTTCTAATGAGAGTAAAGAGTCAGGAAGAATATAAACTACTGCTTCTCTCTGATCTGTATTCTCATAGCTTGAACTACAACAAAACCCCAGGAGCATCAGCCTAAATCAGTCGGTGCTTGGGTTTCCAAAAAGAATGGGACAGGATCTTTCAGTGGGCAGTTGGCCCCCTATAGGTGCTGTATACTGTGATGTGCACATTTCTGGCCATGCTCCATGGCAATATCCCAAAGCGGTGCCATTTCCAGCTCCCCGTGTACCCTTCCATCAAGCTGCACAGGGCAGCTGCAGCAAACCTTGGAACAGATCACTAGTGCATACAGGAAAGTGTCCCTGACTCTGGCAGCAAGCACACAGGCAGACACTTTCAAGGCAAGAGAAAGAAATGTCTTAATAAATTACTAGACAGAAAAAAAAGGTTGAAATAATGTCCAAGCAGTCAGTTCTGACAATAACAATTACCTCTATCCACTTTATAAGAAGTTTGTGATAAAAACAGATGCTTATGGATTTTCTGATCTAACACAGTTCTCTCTTCTTGCTCTCTTTGACTCCGGTCCTGCCAGGATGTGTGCCAATATTTTACTTCTTAAGGGCATCCTACTGATATGTGTGGGACTGTGTGAGGAGAAAACCAAGAAATTATGTAGTTAAGGACCTTTAAACCTTTGTCTGTCTGAGCCTGTTTTGCTACTCAGGTGGAGTGGTGGTACTAAACAATCCTGTTTGTGAACAGGATTGTTCCAGAGAGTAAAAAGTTCCATGTATTTTCACCATGACCTGAAATAGTCATTTTCATTAATTAATTATGCATATGTCAGAGAAAATATGCTTGTCAGTGGAAGTTGGATGGATTTACAGTATTTCCCTAAAAGTGTAATTTTGTAGTTCATTATTTTGAAAAAGTGGCCTTCTGCGTCATACGCCCTGTGGTGAGTGGCCATTCACTATACTCTCTACATCTCAATTTAGCCATGTTGACAGTGGCAACAATAGCAATTACCAACCTAATGGAGATTTGTTTTAATTTGCTACCAGATACGACATTCTCAGATGTCAGTGAATCTTACAAAAAAGCCATAGTTATAATGAAGTATTTCAAGTGCCTCAGGGTAGCATTTTACCTACGCAATAATTGTAATTTTTGCTTGCTACAGTCTTCTGTCTTTAACAAGCAATCCACAGCTGTAATAGTTACCTATTTTTTTTTCAGTTCTTTCTGATAAACAGCAAGTGCCTTTTTTTTCCTTTTTTATTTTCTTAAAGAAGGGATTCTATTGAATCATGCCTCTTTCTATCCTCCACTTGTTTTTGGTGATGCAAATAAATGAACAGCTGTAATATAAGCTCACAAGAATGCCTAACAAAAAGTTTGTTTGCTACAAAGCCTGCATGAGTAATCTGGGGGAAGTGAAACTTTTGCTCCTGTTTCTGCAGGTTAACCTTGCAGCAAGAAAACAACCAGTAAAAATGAGAGACTGCTGTAGTTTTCCGTATATCAAATACATGTTAAGCAACAAATCTTGCCCAAGGATAATTGTCTTGAATGTTTCAGTTGCAGGTGGATCTGTAGTTAACTTTTAATTCTTTGTATACAACAGTAATTTAGGACAAATTTTACCATCAGGTTTATTTACAAACTAGCAGTGAATTTCATTACAGTATTTAGTTTCTAATACAGAATTTCATTCAAGTGATGAGTGAAATCCTCCCACCTTTACAAATCAAAATGACTTAGGATGAAGTCTGCACAACTTTACAAGCAATTGAGAGTTATTTAAATCCTGTTTCCATTGAAGCCGATACAGTATCTTCAAGTCTTTTTTTTCCTTAAGTAGCATTTAAAAAAACATTTATTACTCATTAGATACACTCTAAAAACTTTCTTTAAAAGCTGAAATTCTCCACAGGCTCCACACCGAGAAGTACCATTGTAATTCCTACATTAGCCTGATTGAGTGCAATTATTCTAGTCTCAGTGCAGACTTTGGGCATTTCATTCTTGCCTAAAATAATCACCTCCAGACATTTTCTGATAAAATGGCCCTGCCTCTCTCCGGTTCTATCCAAACATTTTCCTGTAATATATCATCTCTGTGCATATTGATGTGAACAAGCTGCAAAAGACCAACTTCTGCAGGCAAAAGCCTCCTATTATCTGTCCAGTATCTCTTCTATGCTGTGTTTAGTTTGACCTACTTATCAAGCAGCCATCGTCTGAGCCACTTCACTAAAGCTAAAGGTCAAAACTGTAGTCCCAAATTCCAGCCACAGCCACAACTGCAATCCCAGAGGCCTTATTCAGATAGAAGTAAGGGCAGCACAGATACACCGATTTAAATGACTGTATCTTGGATAAGACATAGACGTTTCCAGAGTGCTCAATTTTTCTCAGTCATAGCCTTTTTTCTCCTTTTCTGTATCACTTCCATTCCTTTCTCTACCCTTCCCTTTTCCTATTTCCTTATACTTTTTTGTTGAAAAAAATTGCATCCTTTAACTGCAGGTGTTTCTTTCTCAGAAAATAGGCAGTGTTCTGGTCTTTGGTACACAGTCAATTAAAAACTGGCCATCCTGGCACCTCTACAATAGTTGCCTCTTTGGTGGAGACTGCCTCAGTTACATCCCTGTCCCTTTGAAAGAAAGTACTTTTACTCTCTTATTCCAACAGTGGCCGAAAATATGTGCCTTTACTGTGTATCAATGGTGTTCTCCTAACTTTAGTGACCAAACACTATTCAGACATATTAAGGGGAAACCTGGGTGAGGCATGCAGCCTAGTTCCAGAGGAAAAGGGAAAGGAAAGAGAAAATTGAAAGTATGCAAAATGGAGGTATAAGGAAAAGGTACATCTATTAAAACTTCACTATCTTGCTAAAGGGATTGGTCTTCTTTTTAACCAAATTTTTATATAAGTAAAAGATGGTTGAATCTGCCTGTTGGAGCACATTACTTGTTGGCAATTACATTATCATACAGTTCTCAAATGATTTAGAAGACCATGACTGAGTAAAACATTTTTGGTTGGGTAACTCTGAAGATGTAAGCATCATTTTAAATCCTGAACAGGTGATAAATGGCAAAAGTGTATTAAAGGTGGCTCCAAAGCTTGAAAACACCACAGATAAATAATTCTGCTGAGACTCGGCAACAAGAAAAGAACCTGGCCTGGGTTTTGTTGTTTTGTATTTTAACTAAGATTACAGGTCCTGTAAGTCAGCTGTTTCATCCAGTAAATTGCAGATCTCAGGGCAGCATAACCCCTTGCAGACAGGTGGCTTAAATAAGGTAGGTAATAGAACTGTTGTGCTAAGCTACTTTTACACAAAAAAACACCTTAACAAGAGCTCTGTGCCCCTGAGTCACAGTCCACCTGTTCCCAGAGGTTGATATGTGATATTTTGAGCTTCACAGTTTTGTCTTTTGCTGTGCATATGTATGGAAAAAACAATATAGAATGCTGTAATCATTTTAGGTGCGAAACTAGGATTACTATAAAGGGCAAGAAAACAGGGATATTCTTTCTTTCTTTCTTTTTTTTTTTTGTAGAATGTGTTCCCCATTAAGATTCCTCTTTATCTGCTGCCATGAGAAGAAGGCTTTTCAATAAATTAAGGAAGGGATTTCATGACCTCTATCTAAGCCACCTGTTGCCTCAGCTGCAAATAGATACTTACCTCTTAATAGGAATGACTAACAAAATAGGTAGTACTATACATTATACACATGCATATATCATTTATTTATATGCATTATATAGAGGTTTATAATCTTCTTTTTCTGAGTAAAATCTACTGTTGCAGCTACAAGAAATGCATGTTTGTTCAAATGCTCCACAGCAGGTTCCCACCCCACGAACTTTGTTGCCCTCAGTTTCGGTGCTGCACTGTGTCAGCCGAAAGCTGGATAAACACAGAGGAACGCTGCGGGTGTTTGTACAGGGTCTGGCACATAAGCCCCTCATAGCCCTGGAGATACGAGCCTCTGACTAGGGCTCCGTGCTGCTGCAATGCTACAAATATAGTAACAGTGACATGGAAGGCTAACCCAGGGAGCTGTTCAGCAAGAATAGCTCAGGAAATAGTAACATCTGCGATAAGACATAAAAAGAAATTCTTACTGTCTCTCAGTCGCTGGGTTTAGACCTGAAGACAATCAAGCTGCATATGGACACCAAAAATTAGTGACAGTATGGCATCCAGAGCACTTGTGTTATACATGAACAGCATTTTATTTCTCTAACAAGACTGGCTGTTGCCCTGTGCTCCAGGGGAGGGAAGCCTTTAGGAGATGTGTGCTTAACAAGGCCCACCTTCTCAAAAGCAAAGAGCTTCCCTCAGCTCTACTGTAGTTTCAAGGGACTTACATGAGATTCAAGATGGATGAAATTCAACCAGCCAGCTGTCTCAACATAAACAATCATTTTTTTCTTCCAGTGAGCCAGTTATGTAGCCAGCACAGAGAAAAAGAAGGGTACCTCACCCTGCTGCCAGTTGTACAAGACAAAGGTGGAAATACAACCTACTTTGAGGTTGTATGCATTTACCAGACCCAGCTCTGTGAGCAGCATCAGACACTGTCACTAGAGGAAGCTTCTGTCACCCCATTCAGAGAATAGCTGGAGGCTAAAGACAATTTTTTTCCCTGAGAGGAAATTTCTGGAATGTTTCATCCACTATAGAGCTCTCATGGGTCACAGGGCCCATAACTCCTGTTCTTGATAGGACCTTACCCAGAGAATTACATTTTCCCCTGTTTCAAAAAGCTCCAGAAGCAAGGTTTAAAGCACATCAAGTTCACTATAATGCAAAGCTACCAGGTTAAAAGTCATGGCTTCTGTTTCATTTTCACGAAGTAAGGCCAACACTATCTGTTCCCCAGATAATTCTTACTAGGGACGTATTTGTAAATGATGGAAAAGTGACCACACCAACATGTTAATGGGACCAGTCAGCTACCAGTATAACTTGATGTGGTGTCTATAGACACCACAGCACTGAGAACAGCAGCTGTTAACAAGGCAAACAGCTGAAATAAAAGAGGAAAAAAGGCGGCTTGCAAATAACCGCCTTCACTGGTCCAAACGGCTCTTAATACTCTTTGTGTAAAGACACACTGTTGTTAACATCTGCTTGAACTTAATATGAAGAGTTGTTTGCAAATAGCAGAGCTGGTAAGCACCTGCTGCTTTAGGATAGATGAACTTTTGTGGGCATGTAACATGCTATTTTATTGCCAGCAGCTCTCACAAACACCACCCTATATAGAACAGAAATGAATGAACTTTGTGAAGGGCACTTCAGTTGAAATTGGATAGGACTATACACAGTTATTACCAGATACCAGAACAGTTTAAGAGCTTGGTTCAGAAATATTCTAGAGCCTGAGGGTCTAAGTGGTCTTAGAAGGGTGACTAAGGAAAGCAAAGTAATTGCCAGTGACTGAGGTTGGTAATTTGGAGGTTTATTTATAAATAAGATGTCAAAACTAATAAAAAAAATGTTCTAGGAACTACTTCGCTCGGCTGATTTTAAAGCTGCCCTTTACATCAGTGTGTTTGAGCGCAGCACAGGTGCCATCTTCCTGTCACGCAGGGAATGCAAGAAATGAAATGTGTTTTCTGCATTTCCAGTTCACTTTTGTGCTTTCTGCCCCCTTTTGAAAGCTTCCCTGAGCCACTCTTCCACAAAGAATTTCACCTCACTTGAATGTTGTCTTATTTCAGTTAGGTAAATCAAAATGGCAAAGGGAAGAAGACTATAGCCAGAGTAAGACTGAACCCCTCCTCACAGCAGGTCTGTTCATTAGTGAAACTTGTCTGTCTTTTCCATGTCATTCTGTTTTCATGGGGGATGGTCCTACTGGATGAGTCCATGCTCTGAGATGGTAGATCTACAGTGGAACAGTTAAGCCCTGTACTTTAGTGACCTTTTTTCCCCTTGATTTGTCCCTTAATTTTGCCTGGCCTAATTTATGATTGAAATTGTTTGCAGTTTCCAAAATGGCCACAGATGTTCAGGCATAATTAAAAATATCATGCTACAATATCTGTTAGCTTGTGTAGGTGTAACTCAGGTCATAGACTTAGACAAGAATTTGTCATGCAGGAGAAAAGTTAACAACCAGGGTTCAGTCTTTCTTTTTTTTCTGTGACTGCACAAAATTAAGAGGAAAAGTGGGAAAGGTGAGAGAACCTCAGGTGTCTTCCAAGACCTTGTGACAACTTCTGTGTTTTTAATTAGATCTTACTCAAAGTCTTTTGAGCTCAGTGGAGATAACCACTGACTTTGGTGGAGGGGCCAGTCTTGTAAAGTAGAGGCTGACAGGCAGCACGAGTGCAATGAATGCCTTTTTTTCTTACTTTTGAAACCCACTTAAAGGACTAGAGTGTCTTTGCTCCTCAGGTCAAGCATTGAGATTTTTGATTAGACTTGTTTTTTCATCAGTACTGCTCTAGAAGGAAAAAACCTCCTAGTTTCCCAGGTCCTTTCCTACCTTTTTTCTTTCTTGAGAAATAAATAAGATTACAATCTCCAGTCATACAAAAGCGTGTCCAAACTTAATTGATGTATTTAAAATCCTTCTTTTTATCTGTACTTTCACAAGATAGTTCTTTCAGAGTTCTGGGAGTGAGATTATCTGCTTCCACAGACAAACCCATCCGGGTTTTACTTCCATCTCAGTTACATGGATATTCCCATACCTTAGTTGCCATTTGGGAGACTGCCTTTGATGCACTACTTAGCAGCATCATTTGAGCCCAGAGTGTCCTGCCTGATCTGTGATAGCCTTCACTTTGACACTTTGAGCAAAGAGACTGGCAGAGTGACCCACCACTCTGTGTTGTGTGCAAAATACCCAGATAACTTCCAGATCTTCTTTCTCTAATGCATCTTTGAAGCCTTTGCACAATTTAGACGGTGTTAATTCCAAATGGACATGTGAGTCTTACATAAGTTTCTGGAAAATCACAGCACTATATTTATGCAAGTGGAAGCAGTAAGGTATGTTTGAGAAATCAGATGTCAATCTGAAATTTGGCAAGCAGATTTTTATCTCAGTCTAAAAGTTATTAACCACTACCATTACAGCTATTAATCTCCTTTCATAAAGCATACATAATTCATAACTGTATGTTCACACTGTGAATGGTGAGTGCCATTTCTGGGTATCTGAGTATTTTAAAAAGCCCTGCAAATGCAATGTTCATAATTCTGGATAACCAGGACATAGTTGATTCAGTTGCTATGGTTGCAGGCAACAGAAAGGGAAGATCTGTATTGCACCTCAGGCAGCAATAGCTGATTGTGCCACTAAATCCACTTACATTCTTTTTTTTTTAATTATAATAATTCACAGTTCTGCTGACTCTGCTGGTTAGTGGCATTAGCAGAGGCAGGGACACAGGCACTATAAATTAAAGGTACAGTGAAGAAGTTGTCCCCAGCCTGAAACACTAACCTTTAACAAGGAAGTATGGAAGCAGAAACGCTCTGAGTTAAATGTATCCATTCAACAATGGAATGTCTCTAAAAGCAGTCAACATCAGTTCTGGCATATCTTGACAATAAATAATAACCAATTCCAAAAGGATATTTTTCTCATTTGTTTACATTTGATCTAAAAGATTTAATAGCATAGAAGATACCTTATTTGCTTAAGAAATCTTTGATTTTTTTTTTAAGTATATCTGAAGAGTAAGTAAAAAAGGTGCGTGTGGACCTCAGCCCCTTTCCCATTATCAGTTTGAGATTACAGGCCAGAACAAGATTTACTTTTTAAAAAATAGCTACAGTTTTTATTCCTGCAAGATACATGAACCAGACAGATACTTTGCTGGTTCAGTTTAGTGGAAAGCAGAAAGAGTAGTATCATAAATGGTTAAAAATATCCTCTGAGGCCAGTTAAGTAATATCTGCTTCCAGTATGGATTACCAGAGACATACTTCTAACAACATTTCTTAGCAAAGGTAGCCAGTTAGTGGAGCTGTGACTGTGTAAGTCACTGTAACTTTCCTATTGTATCTGCCCTCCTTATAAATATTTGCTGGTGCAATGCATAATGTCTGTATAGCTGGCTAAATTCATCAGAACCAATCCAATTTTCTCAGTGGTTCTTTTAAAAGTCCCTTCTCTGCTGCAGAGAGATGGGATCAGAGTGACACTCAGTGGCAAGACAGAAAAAGTGATCCTGAGATTCTGTCTAACATCTATTATTAGGATGTTAGGGTATTAATATAAAATAAAATTAGTGTTTTCTCTCTGTTTGATAATATTCTATGTAAGCATTATAATTCAGACCAAAACATGTACTTTTGATTATGCAAACTGAAAGAAAGATTGTTACTTTGCCAAGGCCCCCTTCACTCATAACTTGTATGCTGTGTTCTCCTGAAACAGAAAAAAAAAAAGGAATTTGAGAAATTGAACTTAAAACTCAAATATTGAATTTCAGAATCAAGAGACTTGAATCACCATAGTTTTACATTTTGTGTTTTTTGAATCTTTGCAGCTAACTTGAACAGTTCAAAGAATTTTACATCTTGCATACCATTTATCATGTTCCATGTGGATAACTGACAGTTCATGACCCTGTCAGTTATTTGTGTTAGATCAAAACATTTTCTGTATGTTTCTGAACACACACCAAGGTATGGTTAGCTGAATTTGGTATCTGGAAAAAGAGGAGACATTTTCACTTTTATGTAAGTAAACACTGGAATAAATTATGGAATCGTTACTGCTAAAGGTTTTTAACATCAGTCTTGACAAGTGTTTGAGACACATATTTTGGGTGGAGTAGTTCTGCAGTAAGATAGTGGTGTGGACCATCAGTCTTTCCAGCCTTGTCTGCTCTGGTGCAGGGAAGGATTCATAGGATTACATTCAATTATGGAGCCAGAAATTCTTCTGAGCCTGTGACATCTAGAGTCACCCGAAGTCACAGCATTCAAGGATGTTAATAAATAAGAGGTACCGAAACACTTGAAACACTGTTTGTAAAATAATTTCCATCTCTCTCAAACAGGGTCCTGTTGCATCACCCATGTCCATGCGATCTGTTGTAACAAGCGGCTCGTGCCTGTCCCCGCCACCCCCACCACCGCCGCCCCCCGGGCCGCCCCC
>WBMZ01011268.1:0-17385 GCA_013400975.1 Atrichornis clamosus
GCCGCGCTCACGGGCTGCGGCGCGGCCGGGGTGGGGCGGCGGCCCCGCCTCCTCCTTCCCGTGTCGCCACGGCAACAGCCAACGGGGCGGGACGGGGGAAGAAAGAGCAGGGGGGAGGAGGAAGAGGAGGAGGAGGAAGAAGAAGAAGAGGAGGAGGAGGACAGGCCAACGGGCACCGCCCCGTCACGTGCCGCGTACCCCCCTTCCTGCCCCCGGGGGCGGGGGCCGCACGTGATGCCGGCGGGCGGTGGCGGCGCTGCTGCTGCTGCTGCCGTTGCCGCCGCCCGCGTCCCCTCCCGTCCCCACTCCCGTCCCCTCTCCCGTTCCCTCCCGTGCCGTCGCTCGCCCGGCGCAGTCGCCCTGGAGACACAGCGTCCCCCGGCTCCGCGCTTCTCCCGGGTCAGCCGCCGCCGCGCGCGCCTTTCCAACCGGGAAGCGCCGAGCGGCGGTCACGCGCGGGGGCGGGAGGAGCCAATGGAAGCGCGGGCCGGGGCTCCCACGGTTCCGCTTCCCGGTGTGCTGGGGGAGGCGGCTCCGGCGCGGTAAGTTGGTGCCGCTTTAAACCTGGCGGCTCTCCGGAGGAGCCCGCGGCCACCGTGTGAATCCCGCTCGTGGATATAAAAGTAAATGGGATCCATAAAATCCATGGCAGCGATCCGGAGTGTGTTGGATCCTTTGGACACACTGCGCTTGGCGCGCTGGGCTGTTCATGCAAGGGGTGGCCAGAGGTGTTTGTTGCCGACGAGTGCCTGTGCCTGCCTTGTCGCCCCTTTCTGGTAGGGATAGAAGGCAGGAAGGGTGGTGGTACAGTCTGGGAAACGTGCTCCATCAGAACAGTAAGGAAAATGAAGATGATTGATGAAATGGAATTCACAGTTCCTCATAGGAATCCGTTTCACTCCGGAAAGATGCTCACACTTACATGCTTGTTTTTCTGCTATGAGGCAGACTCCTTAACACGTCTCTTTCTTTTTTTCTTTTCCCCTCAAACATAAGTGGTTGGAGTTATTTGATACAGGGAATAAAGAATGACTTTGTTTCCACTAGAGGATTAAGGGTCAGCAAGAGCCGTTAGTCTGCTGTTCAGATGCTTTCCAAAAGCTGTCGGAAAAGGAGCTCCCTCCTGGTCCTGCATTTCTTATTGTGCTATTCTTCCACTGCATCGCCACGGCTTCACCTGAAGTAAGGCCCAAGGTGTCGGCCTGCTTTCCAGGAAAGTCCAGTTCCACTTCCTTGTTGGCTTGTTTTCATGTTTCCAAACCTCACAGTGGCAGATGTATTTCTGGCTTTTTGGAGCACATTTGTCCCCTGTCCGAGTCTTTTGGTTAAATGCCTGCCATGTGCAGTATTTTAAGCTTTCAAGTGTTTTGCATGGGCATTCTGTTTGGCTTTTCTTCTGTGTGTTTTTGATTTTTTGCTTTTGTGGGTTTTTTGACTACAAAGCTTCAAAACAAATTTATCTTAGTAGGATGCCCATAGCTTTGGTGTGTCAAGTACAAAGAAGATTATTTGCTGGTTTCTTGCAGTTCCCATGTCAGAAACTGACTGAGCAAACCAGAAACCACATGCATCGGAATGATTTAAATATATTAGTGCCAGAGAGGTACACAATTTTTTACAGGGCTGTCAGAATTCATTTGTAAATGTTGCAGAGCCTGGTCAGTCTAGTCAGAATTGAGTAATAGTTTCAATGAATAATCTAATTCCTGCTAGTGACTTGAGATCTTCCAGTATTAGAAATGAGCCTACGAGAACATTTAATATCACAAGATGCAAAAGACTACATGTATGGATTAATAACTATTCGTAGTGTAAATCTGGGAACCCTCAAGCAGAGTAATGGGGAAATACCTAGGTTTATTAGTCAGTGATGAAAGGAAGCTGCTAATTTAATGTGATTGTGAAAAAACTGAATGTGACTGTGGTGTGCACACCGTCAAGCTTCTGGGTGACTGGTGAGACATTACTGTGTCCTGTTCTGATAAATCACGTCCAGGAAAGAGGAATTTGTACAGAAATACTTCCGTGAGAGTTACTGGAAGTGAACAAAGCTTATCTACAAGAGAACCCTGGGAATATTTGTCTGACTAACCTAGGAAAAGCAAATGCAAGGGAGGGTTATGAGTAACCAGTAAGGCAGGGTGGAGTCAAGCTCAAGGGATAGACATTTAAGCTAATGAGCAACACTGATGGAAGAGCACAGATCTAAACTGATTATAACCTAGATAGAAAACTAAGCCGTATCTCAAGTGCACTGAGGGTTTCATCTTCCATGAAGAACAGTGAAAATAAACTTATCTAACAGGCTTTAAAATGTGTTGGGCATCAAAATAGGAAGGTTATGTGTAATTAGACAAAATAGATTCAAGTGATCAATGTTGAAGGGAGGAGATTTGGGCCACCCTTACTCATCCTGAGGTGGGAGCAACCTCCTGATGTTCAGCACTTCTCAGAAAAAAAGCTGTCAACTGCTGGTTCACGCTGAGAAGGGTGATTAGTGGGAAGGCAGCAGTTCAGAAAGAGGTAACAGGAATGCTCCCACTGGAGAGATTTACACCAGGTGCTCAGTCTCTTAGGTTTGATGGGCAGCAAAATGTTATTTCACTTAATAGCATATGCAGGGTCCTATGAAATGTAGAAACTGGAAATACAGAGGAATAGTGTATATGTAGTATGGCGGATGTAAGAGAAAATGTAAGATAGCTGGAGGAGGTGCTGGATGCTGTGAATGGATGACTGTTCCTGGGATCTTGCCATTTTGGTTGTGAGGCTGAACTTCTTGTCATTGCACTGTTTTTCTAGCCTTCTTTTTTGATTTTGATTCATCTTACAAGAAAAACAACAACATTCAAAATTCACCTAATAAGTGCTGGAGGCTCAGCCCTAAAACCAAATACAGTATTAGTTATGTGGTGGTATTTATAGTGAGGTGGAGAACATGGGGCCATTTAGGTGCTGCCAGTCTTTCTTTTATGCATGTTGCTTATACTTCTGCTATTCTTTACTGAAGAACGGGAGAGAAGAAAAAAAAAGGTAGTAAATTGCATGGAAAGAGAAACTTCCTGCCACAAAAGATTGAATTGGGCAAAGCTTGCCAGGCAAATATCTCAGCCCACAGCATGCTTTCCCAGCGTGACTTCCTTTGTAGCTTCTCACAGGAGACTCGAGAGTCATCTAGTCCCTCTGTGCTGAACAGCTGGGCTTTTGCTGGCTTCCTAGGATTTAGAAACCTCAGTTTTATTGCTCACTTCTCAAGTCTTTTTATGTCTTATATCGAGCTGTCTTACTCCAAGCTTCAGCGGCCTGCGGCTAACCGCACTGTTTTATGGTAGCCTGGAGTTTCTCAATAAATATTGAATTTTTATCTTACACAGCAACCAACACACTGGTTCGTAATTTTTTAGCTAGCTGTTGAAGCCTCTGACTGTATGTTAGGGTATGTATTTAAAGGAGTAAAAAGGCCTCTAACATCTGTTTTCATTTCAAAGTCAGGGTTTTCTAATTCTTCATTACTAACAGTAGCAGTCGCAAGATGTAAAGTGTAGCAGCATGAAAAATGGGGCAATCTGTAGTCTCCTTGCTCTGAGAGTTGTTGATGGTCTTCTGACACTGAAGCACAAGAGAATATGTGAAATAAAGCCTGTCTGTTCTATAAACTATTCTGGTGTACTTTTTTTTTTCCATGGTCAAGTGTGCTTTTAAATGTGTATTAGTAGGACAACATTATTTCCTGTCCTTGCTTACCATCATGTCTTTACATTCAGGCTGTCAGTGCAGTTCTGTCATCACATGGATTTCTCCTAACCCTGTGTCATTACAGGATTTAGGAAGCATTAAGGATTGAGATTTTGCTTAGTCTTTAATATTTCTTGCTAAATTAATTATGTTATTAGTACTGTCCATAAAGCTGTTACCAAATCAAGGATGCAGCTAGCTGTAGTGGAAGGTGGTTGACTTTGCCTACGCTATCCTTGGCATTTTCAGGTGATCACACTTTTAATTTGCCTTTCATACCAGCAGTAAAGTTGTCATGGTTTTTTACTGAGCGCAGAATTGTAGGTGTTTTGACACCTTTGTTGATGCTTTTTGGACGAGAGCAGGAATGATCTGAGTGTTCTTGCAAAGGGAAAGGAGGTTGGACCTCCTCTGTTGTGTCTGGCAGCAGTAGAGCTCTGATCACCCAGGAGTCCATTGGTGACAGCCAGCACTGTCTCCAGCCTGTTGGAGGGAATAGGATTTGGGATCTAGCATGCCACACTGGGAGAGCATGTTACAGAAGCAAGGCTTCATTAACTTCACAGCTTGCAGGCCAGTTTTTGTTTCCTGGGGTTTTTTTTGTTTTGTTCTTAATGAAATCTAAACACTTCTTTTTGAAGGTATGGGAGGTGTGCTTTAGTTCTGTAGTGGTGAAGCCTCGTGTGAGCTCGGAGTGAGGTGACTTCTGTGCCTTACTGAAGTCGGGGTGCTCTGTGCAAAGATCTACGGCAGCGCTCCGTAGACCTCACTGTAGGATCAGAGTCATGAATTGCAGTCATTGGTGTCTGCATTGGTTTGGGTTAACAGTTCCCTACGCGCAGGGATTTCCGTGTGCCAGCCTGGGCTCAGCACCCTAAGGTGGCAAGCTGGGCTGCACGGGGGCAGAAGCTCAGGTGATCTGTCCCCTGTAGCAAGTGTGATGGTCATCGGTATTGCTGTGCTTCAGTTCTGGTACCTGGTTTTGGGAAGACAATTCACAAAGCTGAGGTAAGCGCTAGGAAATTCTTGGCAAAATGGAGACTTTAGCACTTGGATTCCCAGCAGCCAAGCCTGCTGAGTGGGGAGATTTTAAACCAGCTGATCAGAAATGTTCCGTGGGCAGCTCTTTTCTCCTCAGTTTAAATTGCTTACAGCCTTCACTTAAGCATATTCAGAGTCAGGGAGCCAAAACCTGAAGTGGTGCCTTGCATTTCCTGTGATCCGTAGGGGTGTAAGGAGACCCTGGAAGCTGTGTGTGTTGGCTCCCCCACTCTGCCCACCAGGCCCACACTGCGATTCTCCCTCTGACACCTGTGCTGGGCCACTTCAGCTCGCTGAGTTTGTAGAAAGTGAATCCAGACTATAAATACAAATTGTTTTATAATTGCTAGCTGCCAAGGGCTTGGCCATGAAAGATGAACAGAGTTAACACCATCCTCGACTTAAAACAGTTTAACCCTCCACCTGTTGATTCCCAAGAGACTGTTTTGTGTTGTGAAGGAAAACAAACTAGATTACATTCTAGAAGAACGGGATTCAATTAATGTGTTTTGCCTTGCAACTAGAGAGGACAACAAGTGTGAACACAATTACTGTGGCTCCACCAATAGATGTTCATTAAATTGCTGTACCTGCCACTTTCAATTGTGTGCTTCAGTCCCCAGGGTTTGGGTTCTTCTGCTTTTTTACAGTTTGAAAGAGATGAAGGCAATAGGAGTCGGCATACCGAAGTCTTCCCTCAGTCATAATTTAATTTAAGCAGAAAGGAGCATTAAGGTGGCTTCAGTCCCGTGGGTTTATTTCAACGTTTGATAGGTCTGCAGATCCTCACAGCTTTCTCATTATTGATCTTTCCTAACATTGCAGGTTAACTGTCAAAGGAAGGGGATCACTTGTCGAGGGGTAGGACTGATGGGTTTTTTTAACTATTTTATGCAGTCAGATAGCCATCCCTGTCATGTAATAAGGTCATTGTGTTTAATTGAAGATGGTAGTTAAATTAAAAAAGAGTAATTGGTCCTGGCCCCTCTTTTTATTAATAGTGAAAATTTGATCAAAGCATTCCCCAAAGTGCCAAGAAATCTAAGTGAAAATAGTATGATTTAGCTTGTGACCTGATTTTTACTGTTTTCAGTAGAATTTTGGTGGACTTTTGCTGATGTATTATGGCATTTCACAACAAAGTTTTCCTTGCTTCCCATAAAGCAAACAAGAAACCTTGATGGTGCTGTTAATTTTAATGAAAATTTCTACTGCATATTTAAGTTTTGTATATGCTCATCTGCTAATAAAATTAAGTTAAATAGCTGTTGTTCAGATGGAGATTCAAAACAAGGGAAGTCAGTTTCAAGACATAAAAAACTACAGCAAAACAACCTTAAAACAGGTAATTTATTATTCTATTTGATTCTTTCATTCTTTGTCCTTATGATGTTCAAAAATAAATCAATTCAATTGCAAGACTTAAAAGAAAGTTAAGACAATGATAGTCTGGTTTTTTAAGGTACAAAAGTCTTGCAATATCTGTCACAAGTCAGCCATTTTTTTTTGAGTCGGACTTGAAATAAGCTCTTTTTAATAATCAGAGTATAAGCATCAGGGACTTGTATTTCATAAGCATTAGATTTTGTAGGTGCCAATAAAAAATTAGTATTACAGTTACAATAATATTTTCTTTTTACGTGGTTATTTTTTGGAAAATATTCAGAACTGAAATTGTAAGATGCCTTAATTACTCTGAGTTGTACTGTAAATTAAAATAAGATTTCCAATATGATTTTCACATTAAAAGAGGGAGCATTTAATCTTGATCTCATGTAATCGAATCACAACTTAGGTAAGTTCAATTTAGTACATGTGCTAAAACTGAGTAGGTCATTGCAGTGCATGTCATCCAAATAGATGGATTTGTCCCGACCGTTGGGATTTACATCCTCTGTTCTGGTGAAGCTGGTTGCTCCGCTTGTATCGCGATCAAGCGGCAGAAGGCCCTGAAGGGTCCCTGAGGAGAGGCAGGTTTTAAGGGGGCCGGTCACTGCCTGGGGGTGTGACAGCCCCCGACAGCCCCTGACAAGGACTCAGCAGCCACATTGCCAGCAGGTGCCCACCCTGTCTCCATACACCAGTAGGTGGACGAGTGTGCCCAGCTGAGGCATGGGCCCTCCCTGCCTGTCTCCCTCAGGGAACGTGCAGATAGGAGGTAATTCAGGGATGATATGGGTGTGGGGAGGCAGGTCTCACCTGTACAGTAACTTGTCTCCTTCCATGTGAAGGTCTTCTAGAGTTTCCACATCCAGGAGCTCGTTGAGCCCAACCTCTAATTAGTGGAACAGGAAGTTTTTAACTAAATGCTTCAGAGTCTTGAGTTTTATATACAATCTTTATCAACATAAGAGTTACTGACTGCTGGCCTTCAGAGATAAACATTAAAGGCCTGAAAATCGTTGCATCCCAACATTGACTATTGGATTTCCCTTTTGGTCTTTAGTTACTGTTGCTTCTTTTTGCTGCTTCCTCATAGATTCAATGTTTGGGGTTTTTTTTGACAGAAGCCAGGAATCTCATGTTTTTGATTCCGGTAGCTGGTGCTTTAAGATGACCCAATATCATAAATTTATGATAAAATCATTCTGAGGCTGAAGAAAAGATTATTGCAAGGAAAAACCAACAGGAACTGAATTTTTGAGGTGTACAAAGCTCTCATACTCTTCTTTAGGTCTTCAGTGCTGTACCTGAATGCAACGCTGTGACTACTGCTTTCAAGCAAACTTTCAGAGGTGTGTTACCGTGGGAGGCCTATGCAAGCATGAGCTCTGCATATCCTACTTTAAGAACGACAGCACATTTGCTTGAGGAAAATCACACAAAGGATTGACTCCAACCCCTCTTGGCATTTTGTCTCAGAGCTTCAGTGAGGGCTGATACAACTGAAGGTAGATACTTGCAAAGTAATTTGGGAGCTACCCACAACACACCAAACAAATCCATAATATTAGATTTTTCCAGAATTATTTTGGGACTTTCATATAGATCTGGTCCCACTGCACAGAGATGAACTTTATCAGGACAGCTTTTCTGGGACAGATTCCAACAAGATTTACTCATGGATTTGGGATGAACATAGTGGGCATATTAGATGACTGATGAAAATGCCAGAACTGCACTGTGACAATATTCTCTAGGCAGTCAGTGTCTGTGAATTTCTTTCTTTATTCTGGTTCTCCTATCATCTTCCAAGACAATTTTTTTCTCACACATGAATTTTCCAGTTACTCAGCAATGGAGAAAAATATGTGAGACTTTTTTTTAAGGAAGGAGTTTGATGCAGCAGTGCAAGAGTGTTGCCTCTTGGTCGGGTTTTCTTTTCATGGAATTATAGATTCGTTGTATGGCTTGTGTTGGAAGGGACCTTAAAAATCACCTAGTTCAAATCCCACTGCCATAGGCAGGGATGCCACACACTAAATCAGGTTGCTCAGGGCCCTGTTCAGCCTGGCCTTGAACATTTCCAGGCATGGGGCATCCACAACTTCTCTGTGCAACGTGTTCCACTGCCTCACTACCCTGACAATAAAGAATTTCTTCCTAATATCTAATCTAAAATCTCTCCTCTTTCAGTTTAAAACTGTTCCTCCTTGTCCTATCACTCTGCTCATGTAAGAAGTCCTACTCCCTCTTTTTTCTCTAAGACCCTTTACTGAAAGGCCACAATTATGTCTCACAGGAGCCCTCTCTCCTCCAGGCTGAACAATGTGAACTCTCTCAGCCAGTCATAGGAAAGGGGCTTCTCTGATCAATTTAGTGGTCCTCTTCCTCTACACCTGCTCTAAAAGGTCCTATTTCTGTAGATAGTGCTTGGTTTGGCTTTTTTTTTCTTGAAAGCTGATAGCTGCAAAAACTTCCTGCCTCTTTGGGTCTGGCTGCACCACTGGTCATGCCTCTGCTGAAAAAAACATCATCATTTAGGTGAAAATTATGATGACTCAGCTTTCTGCTGGGTTGGAACATAATTCACTTCAACAGCTACATCTTATCCTAGCAGCTGTTAGTAAAATCTAGTTGTTTAATAAAAAAGTCTGATAATATGTGTTGCAATATAACTTACATTTACTTTTGGTGGGGCTTCCTGCTGGTCCAGGCCCTCATCAGTGCTCCTCACTCCAGCTGGATGCAAGGACACCTGAAGGCAGGGGCAGTGTCTGCTGAAGGCTGTTCAGCTGATCTCTTGCTTTATGCCAGTCATTCCTTTAAGTTAAAAACATTTTAATGGGCCATTCTCAGTAGTTTCGGTTGGGAGGGCATCAGTTCATACGCAGGTGGCAGATAATCTGGAGATCACATAAGTATCCAGGGAGGAATCATGGAAAACGGTGGTCTAGAGGGACATCATCACACGTGTAACATGCAGCACGTGAGACCTGCTTGCTGGGTAAGAGCTGGCAGTAAATCACTGCAAATTTGAGCTGGGAGAGCATGGGGTGTCCAGGGGGGATAGATGTTTGTCCCCCTGCTCCCCATGGGGCTATACGTTGGGTGCAGGAGCTCCATCTCATGTAAAGATGAGGGGGGTGTGTGTGTGTTAGCTGTGGCTATATGTGTGTTGGTCTGCATCATGCTGGTTTTAGAGAAAATGTATTCCTATCAGGTAATGTGATATTTTTCTTTACACAGCGGGAGATATGAGCAGCAAAATTAGTGGTCACTATGGCCCTGTAATGTTCTCTTAAACCATACAAATCAGCTACTGCCTGTCTAGTTTAGTATTAGCTTTCATAAAATACTCTTACAAGCAAAATTTTAAAGTTATTAAAGATGTGCTGGAAAAGCAATCAGTGTAGTATTTTAAAAAGTGATAATTCAATTTCCATATGTTGTCTAAGTGCCTAAGTCTTAAGTCTGTGTATACTTGTAAGTCTATTCTATGTGTGTGTGTATTTAAGAAGACATAAAGGAGATTAAAGAACAAGAACGGTCTTTGCTGCAGTGTTTTCCATGGACTTGAAAACCTTCAGCCAGTGTCTCAGCTGCTGTAAATTGGCATAAACTCCAATATCCTAAAGCTTTGTTAGTTTATGTGACCCAAGGAGATGACCTCTGGGATTTGTGGGACCACTGTGTAAATATCAGAACCTTCAACCTGCCAGGGCCAAAATAAATAATGCCTTTGATACAGTCCTGGCTCCATGCTTACGTGTCCTTCCTTGATTTAAGCAGCATCTTGTGAAGCAGCAGCAGCAGGAAGAAGGGAGCCTTCAGCAGGCTCTGCAGTTTCTCCAGCAAAACCTTCACCAGAGTGCTGCCAGTTTTGTCTTGCTGATGAGGATACTGAGGAAGAGAGAAGATATCTCCTCACTGCCACACTAAAAAATGCGCTTGCTTTTTTTTTTTTTTTTTTTTTTGTGCACAGAAGAGGCAGTGGCAGAGCTTTGCAGTACTAAGTAAGGGGAAAACCATTTTGAGGAACATCTGGCATGGCAAGAAAACTTTGTTCCTCCAAGCCCCTTTCTTGCCTCTGCAGTGATACGGAAGAAGTTGAAGAAATGCACCTGCAGTGCTGCAGACCTGCCTTTGTGCCCACACAGGTGCTTCCTTTGTGTCAGGACGAAACAAATTAAATTGTCCCCACTGGCTCTACCTGTGCTGTTGTGCCCCTCTGCAGTGGGTGGATGGATGGACACACAGGGACGGAGCTGGGCAGGCTAAATTGTTAGGAATGTAAATGCCTGAAGAACGGGCTTTCAAAATTGTTTTCTTTTTCCCCTGAGATAGAAAAGGCAAACCTTGGGAGCTGAGGGTTGGCAAAATGTTCCAATCCAAGAGGAAAAAGGCAGCAGTCTGAGGGGCCACGGACGCTCCTAGCAGCAGTAGCAGAGCACAGAGCCATTCCTCCCTGCAGCAGGTTTGCTGTACCAGCAGGCATAACTGCAGGCTGCTATCATCATAAACCTCCAGCTATTTTCATTTCATCAAAACAAATCCAAAGTTTGCCTCAAAATAGAAAATGCTCTTAAAAGGGTCTTGGACTTTTTGTAACCTGGGAAGGATGCAGCTAGCCAGGGCCTGTGTTCTGTGCCTGTTTGTTTAAAGGTGTGTGGACAGACATCAGGTAAGGCTGAGGAGCAGTTGCTGGGAGGCTGGGTTGAAGCTGAGTAAACAGTTGGACGTGAGCCTGTGTCACCAGCATTGCTGCAGGGTCGAGGGCCTGAGGCACACAAATCCAGCCAGGTCTCTCCTGCGAAGGGGATGGGACTCAGGCAGCTGCCAGGGATGGCCACAGAGCAGGGGCCATCATAGCCAAGGGAAGCTCAGGGCACAAACAGGCAGGTGTGTTGCAGGGAGGCTTCATCTCACCTCACCGAGATCTGTAGGTGCCCTGGGGGAGCTCATCAGCCTCACAAGCCCCCAGCCTTCTTAATTTTACTGATTTAGAAATAGCCTCAGGCTCCCTAAGGGGCTGCAGCTGGGGAGACTCCCTTGTAACCCAGCTGGCCGAGCGGGCCTGGTAAAACCCACCTGCTCCCTCAGGTCCCCCACAAGGATGTTTTCCAAGTGTAATAGAAATAGACATTTTTACATTTCTGTCTTTGCATATGCTCTGATTCCCCCAAGTTTTGACAGAAGGAAACACAGCAGAAGGAGATGGATGCAGGGCAGACAGTGCTGGCATCCACCTGAGATTTGGCAGAAGAAATCCCAACACGGAGAAACCAACAGGACTTACTGTAGAGGCCACAGACTTTCCTTCTTCATACTTACTGACTTCTCAGAGAGGTCCTGCTACTTCTAATGCCAAAGGTTAAGCTACTTTGGGTTTTATGTATTTACACTGATGTTATTTTGCGTGTGCAGGAACAAGATAGCTGGTGAGGCTGTTGGGATTCTCCCACAGAGTATGTTGGACTGCCCAGGATGAAGACACATCCCTGTGTCTTGGGTGTGTCTTGGAGTCCTCTCCTCTGGGTCCTCCCATTGCCTCCAGCTCTGCCAGGAGGTTCCTGTAGTAAATCTAGTAATGTGTCTGGTGGGCAAAGCACCAGGCACCTGAGAAGATCTATCACTTGTTGGCAATCAACCTGGTTATCCCTGTGGTGATTGCCACAGACAGACAGACAGACAGACACCTTGGGATCCTGAAAAAGAATCATTATGTTTAAAAAGATGAGATGCTTCCATTTCTGACAGCCAGGGCATTTTTCACTGCAGAGCAGCTACCCACAGCTGCTGCAAGCACGGGCAGTGTCCATAAATCCACACACTAGCTTATCCTAATACCCTGCTCAAGTAACCCAGCCCGAGTCAGCTGCACATCCCGCTCCAGCAATAAGTGTCTAATCCCAGTGAAGCCCAACTGCTGCAGGCCTTGCTGCTGAGGGACCCCGCCACAAACTCTGGATGTGACAATGGGTATCAGCCCTGTGAACGGGAGCTTCTGACACCACGATGCTGCAGCATGCATTTCTAGATAAAACGGGGACATGTTTCCATTGCTGAGCAAACTATACCCAGGTTCTACAAATGCCACATCTTATCAGGGCAATTTTCTTTATCAGTTTTATTGCGAATTGGCTCAAGTCTATGGACTCCTGGAGCATGAAGCCACATCCACCTAAGTCTTAGAAGCTGAAAACTAAAGGAGATGCAGCTGTTTCTCTCTGGAGCATTCATGAGGTAATAATAGTGACAATAAGGGGAAGGAAAATAGAACAGTTTAATTGTGATATTTTTTAGAAAGTAAGGATTCCATTGACTATAAAATGATCATTGATTTTAGGCACTTTGATGGACTAATGTTTAGTTTTAATGGAGTCATTTTCTGAGAAGAGCAGAAAAAGCTGTGTCAAGAGGGAACAACTCTCACTTTGTATAGAGAGGTGCTGTCGAGTAGAACTGTCGAAGTCCTTTATTTAAATAGGAATAATTATATTGCACAGGAAACTTGGATTTGAAAGCAGTTCCTCTGATACATTCCTCTTCAGGAGTAATTATCTGCTGCATTCACCAAAGCCCAAAGGCTGATCTCGTATTGCAGCAGATCATCTGCATTATGGCTAAAATTAAAACAAAGGGAGAGGAAACAAATAAGAAAGGATGTAAAACTCCCAAATGTCAGGACTAAAAGAAAGTCCCTTCCAGCAGGATGGAAGGCAGAATGCCTTTTAGAGTGAACATCTGATGCAGATGGAGGTGAGAGGGAAATAAGAGAATAATTATGCTGCACTTGATTTCCACCAACTGGCTCCTCACCATGTGATGTCCCCTCGCTGCTCTACACCTTCTGCTTTCCATGGGGTTTTCACCATACACATGAGCTCTCATCAAAACCTTTCCCGTGGACAGCATTCACTGGGAAAGGCTGGAAAATTTCTCTGGTCAAATAATTGTAGGCAGAGAGCTGCTTCTGCTGCTGAAGTGGGGTTTGTTTGCAGTCAGTCTGGGTGGCAGCCTGCTCCTTCTGCCTTCTCCCTGACCATAAAATATTGGACAGAGCAGGTGAGACATTGTCTACATGAAAGTCAGATCCTCTCTAGGAAGGCTTAGACCACTCTACCTTCCAAGCAAAACAAATCCATAATTAAATGATGCTTTAAATGCCCAGACTGTTGTAGTTTCCTGCTTTAGTTATAAAGTCCATCCGGTCAATCCCACTGGAAGTGACTCACAAAGGCTTCCATAACCTTGCAAGGAACTTCTCTGTATGGTCAAGAACAGCATGCCTCTTAATTTGGATCCAAGGGTCTCCTAAGGAAGGTCAGCAGAATCAAGTGGGTGAAGAGAAAAGCTTCTGTGCACAAATTAAGACAGGATTGGCTAACGGTTCTCCTTAAGTAGCAAAAGGATATTTCCCCCATGAAGTTTCTCTAAAGGGCAAAGGATTCCTATTAATGTGCAGATGTAGTGGTGGGGAAAGGTATTTGATTACTGTAGAGCAGATCACTTAAAGCACCTCCTCACCTCTCAGGCAGCGTGCTCGGTCTGTGATGGCAACAAATCCGTTCGTTGCACCCGTCACAGCACTGCAGTGGTGCAGGGGCCACGGCGCGCTCCCCGGCCACGCGGTGATAAAAGCCTACGTCATCCCTGGAGTCAAAGGGAGGGGAACAAGATGCTTTAAAAAGCAACCACCCTCAGACAAAACTGAGGGCACGGAAGCCAGCAGGTGGCATGGGGTTCCTGTGGTGCATATATGCTTAGAAGAGAAGCTTAGGTGAAAGCCAGAGCAAGAAGGATCTGGAGGCAAGGACTGGGAATGCACAGCACCTTTCTGTGTGCCCCAGCTTGACGGAGGAGAGTTTGCACTAGGTATCTTTGTAGGCAGCAGGGCTGGAAAGGCTTCAGAAGAGGCAACCCTGCCTAGAAGTTGAATGTTGTTGCCCTCTGGCAAAGCCTCAGTCACACTCTCTCTCAATTTGCTTATACAGGAAGCCTGGGGCTGAATGCAAAAGGCCTGAATTTCGTGTGGTAAGAGCATATTTCTGTTCTCCCTGCACACAGAAAAGGATGCTCAGGAAAAGCTATTGCCACTGTTCAGGCAATTCATACTGTGCTGCATCTGGCAAAGAGTGGCTGCAAGTAAGAAAGTGCTGACGGACATGACAACTGGATTTAATTTGGTTTCATTTCCTTTATAGGCGCTCTGTATAGAATGGTTTGGGCTGGAAGGGACATTTCAATGTCATCTAGTCCAACCCCTTGCCATGGGCAGAGACATCTTCAACTCATCAGGTTGCTCAGAGCCCCATCCAACCTGGCCTTGAATGTTTCCAGGGATGGGGCATCCAGAAATTCTCTGGGAAACCTGTTCCAGTTTTTCAACACCCTTATTGTAAAAAAAGAGAATTCTGTCTTTTCTCTAATCTAAGTTTACCCTCTTTTAGTTTAAAACCATTACCCCTTGTCCTATCCACAACAGGCCCTGCTAAAAAGTCTGTTCCTACCTTTCTTGTGGGCCTCCTTTAGGTACTGGAAGGTGCTTTAAGGTCTCCCTGGAGCCTTCTCTTCTCCAGCTAACCACCCCAACTCTCTCAGCCTGTCTTCATAGCAGAGATGCTCCAGCCCTCTAATCATCTTCGTGGCCCTCCCATGGACTCACTCCAACAGGTCCATGTCCTCCTTATCTTGGGGACCCCAGAGCAATCAATCTAACAAGTAAGTTGGGGAGAAAAACACCAAAGTCCCTATACATACCTGCAACTCCAGATAAAACTGGACTTGAAGAAGTCCAGCCTCTCCCACAATCTAATTAAAAGGAAATAAAATGAGAAGTCCTCAGGCTCAGCAGGAGCTGCCCAGCACACTTCTACTATTGCCCATAAGCACTTACCACGAATTCCAAGATAACAGCTGAGGAATGGGCAGTACCATCAGCCCAGGCAGCGCCATCAACTCCAGTGAGTGCTCTCGCAAAGTTCACACTCATGGAGGAGTGTATTGATTTTCTATTAGAAGAGCTCAACCTCATTTATTTCCTGTGGAATGGGGATAAAGTAACCACTTTTAAGGTCAACAGAAAGGGAAAATGCTTTCTATCACATCCTGTAGTTAGAAAGTCTACTGAAATCTGCTTAAGGCTGACCACTTTTTTCCAAGCAAGTTCTCTTTTCCTTGTACTTGCTTACACAGCTTTTCTTTTGAGCACATTTGGCTTGAGAAGGACACAAAATGGGACTCTTGCCTCTCATAATTCATCTTAAACCTAGAAATGAAGGTGTAGGCTCTACATAATGCCTGTCCAAGGACAGCTTGTTATCAAGACTTAGAGAAATTAAAGCAACATAACCATATTGGATAGAGCAGGGTACAGTCATTTCACATGTTAAACAGAACAATTTATTTGCATACAGGGACAGTCCATTCCATTGCAACTGCACTCAGCCTACGTTATACTGACAACATCATATCTTTGTTGGCATAATAATTGAATAAAGCCCATGTGAAGGTTAAGACTGAAGAAATTATATTACATGCTGAGGGGTTGCCATATTCCTTCATTCCTCCTTACAACATGGTAAGAGATAAGAACAGCTTGAAATCCTGTTGTCAATTTTCATGAGTTTCTCAAGAATTTTATGAACTGCTCTTTACCTCCATAAGCACAGAAGCATGTTAGGTGAAAAAAATTTCTAGGTATCATGGTAGAGAGAAAAAGCCTAAATATGCAAGCTGAATATACTCCAAACATGTATAGAGAAGATCAGAATTTTTAACTATCAGACCTTTTAAGTCAATCTCATGATTCTGTGATTTCTTGTGCATGATGGTGTTTTAAAATCCATCAAAACCATTGTCCTTTGTGAAAACATTGCCTGAACTTATCTAAGGTGTTGTAGAGTATCTGAGACACCTGCACAGGGATGGCAGACTTAAGTTAACATACCCTGACCTGTGCTCCTCAGTAGTGACAGCTTTAGGCCAGGTGGGTACTCTGCAGCATTTGATTTGAGATTCGACAGCTACAGAGAGAAAGCTGGATCCCACCCTAGCAGCTTTCCAAGTGTGAAAAACTTGCCCACTCGCAGTCCTGAGCTCTGCTGTCAGGTAGCAACTTCAGCTTCTCTGAATGTGCTCCACTGGCATTCAGTGCAGTGGCTACAACCATAAAACAAGGAAGTAAAAGCACTTCCTCCTTTTACGCCTGCATGAAAAGGAGAAGCAGTCATGGCAAATGCAAACTCAGCTCAGGTTTAGCGTAGGCAGCACCTGCATGACCACCCCTGGGGGCTGTTCCTGCAAGAGGAACCTCACACCACTGTGGTCACCCTTGTCACCACCACATCCTGGCATCTCTTTGGTCTGGTGGCCCTCTGAGGAACCACGCAGGCCACACCTTGGCTGTTTTGTGACAATTAAGACTAGGGAAGACACTCACCAGAATTTGTTTTCTTTAAAAGTAGTATCCAAATCCAGCCCTTTGAAGATGAGAGGAGCAGGGCGTCTTTCCTGTACTGATTGTCCTAAATCATAAAGCCAAGTGTCTTTTCCTCACATTGCAAGAAGCTTTGATGGAAATAATGCAACTGCAACCCAGCATTGTACAAGCAGCTCACACCAGTATCTTCCTTTCACATTTCTTAGGGTTGGGATTTTTCCCTGTTACAGCAGAAGGTATTTTCATGTAATGAAACATATAATTCATTTTCTACAATTTCTACAGTTTCTGTAATTACAGAAATAGAAGAATAACAATTTAGAACACATTTTCATAATTTATCCATTCACAGATAATCTAACTATATATTCTATACCTGTGTGCTGAAATACATTACATACCAACAATAACGCAACAGCTGAGGCGGTTTTGTTCTCACACATACCCACTCCAGGAAGAAAAATCATCTTGACCCATGCAAAAAAGCCTCCAGAACTGCCCATTATATGACATTAAAAAGGCAGGCTACTGGACAAAAGGCTTGGCTAGAGAACTGATTGCAGGCATAAAGAACATGGTATGCTCAGATACGACCAGATGCCAAGGAAAGTTTTCAGCAATTCCAGGCAAGGTAATTTTTTCGGTCCCATGAATCCATGCAATAAATGTCACTAGCAGAAGATTCAATGCCCACACTGTAGAGCAGCCTTGCCCACAAGTCCTGTTTTCTATCATCACCCACAGTACAGAAATATTGGGTGGTTCCTGGGTGTTTTGGTTTGAGC